>JAXCEF010000443.1:0-44783 GCA_037178605.1 Colletotrichum euphorbiae | reverse complement strand
TAGACGAATAACCCCTAAAACCATTAGGGAAATACACTTAGCCCCAGCATATAGACACCAAGGCGTTACTAAGACATAGAAACGCATCCAGCAACACTACAACAAAACTACTACACAACAAGAAGTAGCAAATACTATCAAAGACTGCGAAATTTGCGCCAAAAGCAAACCCAGCCAACATCAACCCTATAGGAAAATTTAACCACTACTAGTACCAGAAGCAGTATAGCAATCCATATCTCTAGACTTTATTATCAAATTACTAAAGTCAAAAGAACCAATAACTAATACCAAGTATAACAGTATTTTAGTTATTATAGACCGACTCACAAAATACACCTACTTCATCCTATACATAGAATCAAGCACTACAGAAGACCTTAGTTATATATTTCTAAAAACCATTATTAGCTAACACAGCATGCCAATAGAAATCATGTCAGACAGAGATAAACTATTCACTTTAAAGTTCTAGAGATCCCTAATCTCATAGCTTAGATCTAACCACAAACTCTCAACTGCCTTCCATCCGCAAACCAACAGACAGACCAAATAGATCAACTAAATCCTCAAGATCTACCTACGCTATTATATTAATTACAAATAAGATAATTAGGTATCGCTACTACTAATAGCCCAATTCGCCTATAATAGCGCAGTAGGAGAAAGTACAAAAGAATCACTATTCTACCTCAACTACAGATTTAACCCCACCACATATAGAGAACTACAATAGGGCCTAGCAGCACTTAAAGCTATGGTAGATATCAAGAAAATTCAAGAAATTCAATAGGAACTCCCCAAAAACCTCAAATTCATGCGCAAACGAATGCGCAAATACGCCAACAAGAAAAGAGTTAAGGGACCAACTCTAAAGGAGGGAGATAGTATTTACCTCACCCAACAAAACATCAAAACCAAACAACTAAGCAACAAATTAGACTACAAAAAACTTAGACTATTTCAAATCAACAAAAAACTATCAGACATTAGCTATAAACTCTCACTACCAGACACCATAAAGTACCATCTAATCTTTCACATTTCACTTCTCAAACTAGCACCACAAGGATCATAAATAAACAACCTTATTATTATAGAATTAAATAAATTAGAATATGAGATTAAATAAATCATCAACCACATTAAAGATAAGAATAAAACCTAATACCTCATCAAGTAGAAGGGGTATAAGCATAAGGACAACACGTAGGAACCAGCTACAAATCTCAAACACACACAAGATCAACTCCGCACATACTAGGAACAGCAAACAACAAACAAACCACAAATAGCACCCGCACCCAAGAGGACACACAAAAACAAGACCCAGTTCATTCAACCCCATCCTATAATCAGACCACCACAACAAGACCAACCACAAGACTCCAACCCATTCATACAACTAAGGACACCAGCAAACTAGGACGCCTCACCTAATAAAAAGTTCAGGGTGCTAGGATTCCAATCCCCTAGGACTATATCCAAATCCACCACACCAAAACCCCCCATCAATTACGCTTCATAGACCAAAAGAAGCTCAGCAGAAGAACCCCCCAACCCTTCATCCTCCACAGCCACTACAGAAGTCTCTTTATAACCCTTCTTAAAAACCATCCTCTTAGCCTTACAAACGCAATCCAGCCTCACAAGCATCTCATTCACTTCAGCCTGCGCCTTCTGCAGCGCTTCCATTCTCCTTCAAAACAATTCCTCCATCTCCTCCTCTTTATTATCTAGATGCTGAGACTTAACTATCAGGCATTCCACTATAAAAACGAATTAGCAACAGAATAACAAATAAAAGACACCACAAATATTAATAGATCGCATTATTAAAAGCATTACACAAACAACAAGTGCCGCCAACAGCAACACACTCGCCACAAACCAAGGACCCGGGCAATATCTTACAACGCAGGCCCTTAGAACAATAACAACAGCAAGGCATAACTTCAAAACCATTCTCCGCAATATTCAAAGAACAACAATAATAATAAAGCGTGGAGATTACAGGATTTTCAGGAACGCAACCTGACATAGTATCAGCATCATAAGTAAATCAGGACGCATAATTGATAGGTCCCCAGCCTGGGACTAACAACCTACTTATATTAGGTCTTAAGGACAAGACCTTTAGAAGAGAGACCTAATATTACAACCCATTATACAAGGATAACAACCAACCAAACCACCTAGGCATCAGACAGCTAGGGCAGGACATTTATACTACAGGATCATAGGAACGTCAGGATGCTCACAGTATAGAAGAACTATAGTATAAGTCACATAACAATAAGATAAGACTAAGCGTGCAGTGAGAACCACTGAGCGCTCACCCGCAATCACTGAGCGCTCACCCGCAGTCACTAAGCAATCACTAGTACGTAATTAGTGATCAGTAACGAGGGTAAAAGGACTATTCAGGACTTATATATAAGTATGGACTTAGGACTCCCAAGAACAAACTTCCATAGCTCTTCAGCAATCAACTTCGTGATTACCCCAATAGGTACTCTCAGCTTTATCTTACACTACAACCCCCTTATAAGAACTACAACTGATCACCATACTCCTGAAACCCCAAGATTCATTTAGCAACACAGCATAGCAAGACCACACTATCAACCTAGCGTCATCCCTCAGCTTCTGTTAGCAGAACCCTACTGTCGGATAGCTGACCGTAACACTTTGCAGTATGTCGTGGTCCGAAACCACAGCTTTGAGATCTTAGAAACTTCCCTTAGTGCGCAATCTTCTAATACAAGAAACGAATTCGTCAAAAATATCTTTAGGTCGCTGGTTATTAGTAGACGGACCCATCTTTGGTGTGTTGTGGTTCGCCTTCAGAGCCATAACAATAGTAGCAAACAGGCCTCTAATATATTAAGAATCTGAGGGAGGAATAAGAGATTAGAGAAGTTTATTACTTATAGTTACTTATAACCCCAGCTATAGGTTAACTCACTTATTATTTACTAGGCTATAGCAGCCCTATAGCTTATATACTGATAGGCAGTCTCACTAGTATGCTTATGCCCCCAATATAACGGAAACATATTAGTTCATAGACCTAACATATATATGCGACCGTTGCGATGGGGCATATTAGCTATAAGGCAAGCAGATTACTTCATTAGATGATGCAGTCAATTCAGGGATTAGCAGGTTATCACAATCACGATTTAATGATAGGAACAATCAACTAACTATAGGCTGTTAGCTCTCCTGGCTGGTGCTATTAAGCACTTTGGCGTCCTTAATATGGGAATCCTTCGCGCAACTATGCCTTATTATGCTATGGCGTTAGGAGGTATTCTATTTGTGATAGTCCACTTAACGTGCTGCTAGCTTGCAGCTGGTGAAGACCAGATGAACTATGCGGCTTCGTTCGCTTTGTTCTAGTTGGAGGCCGTCTGCTGGCTGATGTCGAATTATGGAATGGCACGAATAACACTTCATCTAGTTAACGCCACCCATTTTGTGGGCCTTCTAAGTTAGGTCATATATATGCAGGCAATATGTGCTCGCCGCATTCACTCCCATCACCCCCGCAAAGCGCACAGTACTAAATAGGGTGGAGCTAGGTACTATTCGGAAGGCGACTCCCTGCCAGCCTGCGCTCTTCTTTGCTCCATGTTACTTATTGCTGGGCAGCCCGACAACATACGGCCTCGACCGTCATCCTCACGATGCGGATGGGTCTCGAGAAGTGCTCCTCAAAAGAAAGTTTCTCGATTCTATTGCACTCCTCGCTTCAACGCATAAAAATGCAGACCGCGTGTCAGCTGCGACGCTTGAGATAGGAGCGCCGGAAGGCACAGTCGTCCGCATTGCTAGCAATGCTGGAGTGTGTGACTCAACCTTGGTGCTTCTTCGGGACTTACTATCAGATCTTCACGACGTGTCAAATAGGGGTAAGATTATCCCCTTTACCAAGAAGACGCAAGCTAATGTACTGGTCAGGCCTCACAACTGAACGGAGAATTGATGTTTTGATGAAGATTATTCGTATTGATGTGGAGAAGATTCGCTACTATTTTGAGAAGCTCCATAGAGTGCAGTCAGAGGTTCCCGATATCATGGACACCGTATTGCTGCTTTCTTCTGGATTTGCTTTTGCCGACGTTCAACAATTTTCGGTGTGGATGGAAAACCTCAGTGCGGTCACGGCTGTTCCGTGCTTCTGAGGTCCATCAGAGAGGCGCTGGACCAAGGGATGCGGCCAAAGGACATGAGCTTCGACGTTTCTGGTTTGTTTGACTGGGACCAGAATGACACCGAGAGCCACGATGAGGCGTTCGGCTTGGATTTTGAAGCTCTCAGTATTCAGGACACGTAGACTTCTGGCGTAGCAGATAATGTAAGGGAAACCTAGCCTCTGTGCCAGCAATCGTAGACGTATCATAATACTATGGCGAGCAAATACGTGGAGCGGGTACTCGACCCGGATATCTAGCAGATCACAGTACCCGCCTTACATGCACATCCTCCACAGCTCCCCATCCCCTTGTAGCTTGATAGGCATGATGCAATCGATTCAGGATGGGGATCCAGTCAGGTAACGGATCAGCCAGGCTACGGTTGATGTGAATCTTAACGGCACAGTCACTCGCTCGCCTCCGCTTCACCGATCTACGCGTGAGTTGATAATTTCTCTCGGTCTTGTGGCTATAATTCCAGTGACCACTTGCAGAATCATACTACTCTTACGTTTCATCGGCCAACATAAATTTACCCACTTCAACTATTCTACAATTGTTGTGAATCGAGCCCTTTTAACAGATTACACATTGCCTCGTCACGCTTACTCTCAGCCATCTGCAACGCCTCTTGATCATTCTTTGTGAGCCGCGCAATCCCATGGGTTGTGCTCAAAGATATAAGTGTTTTCGCTAACTCCATCCAGCCTTGCAACGTAGAGGAATTTTCAACGACTCTCATCAACGTAGTTCTGCCCCGCCGATCTTTTTGGGATAGGCCCTCCAGAAAATTAGGCGCTAAAACCCGGAACATGGCAGGGTCGCATTGCATAGACGCTAGATGTAGGATATTCTCACTATTCGCATTGCGATAGTAGAGGTATACTTCAATGCCGTCTTATTGTAATAAGTACTCAATAACGCCCATATAGCCGCCTAAGATAGCCTCTCCGATCGACTGATGGCCTCGATTGGTTAAGTTTCTTAGCTGCCGCTAAGGTCCGCGCAGTAGTTCCTTCTTGAGACCAGCATTATGCTGGGCAATCTCTATCAATCGTTTAACAACTAGTAGGTAGCTTTAGCTTATAGCTAGGTAGAGTAGCTTATTGCTCTATCCCTCTATTACTAGAATATCAGGTATATTATTAATAATACTAAATATAGTATCTTAATCCCAATAGTTATTATTATAGGAGAAGCGCCAGACGTTAATAACGCGCCAGAAAAAGTCAAGATTCTGAAGATAGCGTCTGGTTCCACATCTAAAGAACAACAGTTGAAGTCTGTATAAATCGCCCTATTAAAGAACCTAGTTAATAGCAAGCAAGGCTATATTATATAAGAACTTAGTAGACTTAAAGTCTAATACTTTAAGTATCTTAAATAGAAGCTCTTTTAACCTATATAGCAATATGATACTAAGGGGATTATATAGACTGCTATTAAATCTAAATCATGCCTAAAGTATATAATCCGGTCAACTGTTCTAGCTAGTCTAGTTATATAGCCTGGTTAAACTAGCTTAGTATAACCTTTTAATCCCTTCTAAGTTAGAAAGATACTCTACTATAATAGAACTAAAGTAAGTCATCTAGTAGCATAAGGTATAAATAAAGAGTTTACTTAGTTCTCAATCCGCTAGGTTATATTAGATTATTCCCTCCTCCTAACTCTCCCACGAGCAGTTAGTAGTATATATAGTGGCGTTATTTTAGTTACTAAATAGATCTAGGTTTTAAGGTAACTTGTTTATAGCGATCTGCTTATTAGAAAATAGAGGAATATTGTTAATTTCGTTAAGAAGTAGGTATTAGACATAGATATTAAAGATATTATTCTCTAGTCTTAATTATATAGATAGAGTAGTTAATTTTCCTCTACTTATGGGATATCTCTTAGTATACTAAGGTCCTGATTAAACTAGAGCTAGTTCGTCTATAATAAGTTCCTTAGCTAATTAGTGGATAATAATAACCTAGCGTTTCTTGAGATTATTGAAATTAATACTACTAATAAATAGCTAAATAAGGGCTATAACGCCTTGATTATCTACTAGCTTAGCAATCTTAACGACACTTATTATATCTAGATTAGCCGTACTTACTGCAACCGCCCAAGTAAGTTTGAGAATGCGAAGGCGCTTTCTAGCTGCTCCTAAAATTTCTAGCGCTATAGCTACTATTTTCTAGGCCTCTGGCTCCTCCCCTGCACATTAGAGGAACAAGGTAGCGTATAATTCACAGAGTTTCTGTGGTTATACTATATTATCTAGAAACTTCTTGATGCGACTAAGCGCCCTAATCTTATATATAGTAATAACTTTAACTAATAGTTTCATCTATATGGCACTTCCCTGCGCATAGCTTAATAGTCGCTCTATAATAAGCTTTTTTATATCTACAGCAAGAGGGGCGAGCTTTATTTTAATAATTCTCTCGGCAATAATCCTATCTCTTTCTAGGTTAGTACTAACTTCAATCCTGGGGATGCTATCCAATTAATTAAGCATATCCTTCCAAGGACGAGAAGATATAATAACCTTCAGCCCTATAGTCTTTTATGATAATCTTTATATTAATGTCAGGAGGATACCCCGGGACTCCGTATCGCATTCGTCTAAACTATTAAGCACTAGATAAAGCAGTTGATTAAGGTCTTCAACCGTCCTCTAGAAAAACCCAACTAGCTTCTAGATACTTACTGAAAGCTTAAAATTCCTAGTGAGTAGGTCTCTTTTATACTAGTCGAAAAAGTATCTTTTCAACCCAATATACTACTTAAGAAGTAATAGGATTAAGGTTGAGAATATATATAGGGCATGCCTAGTTTTATTATTCTAGTAGTAATAGTATAGTATTATAGGTTATAGCAGCTAATAACTTCTTAACTAATATAGTTTATTAATTAGGAAGCTTATAATAACGCTTTTACTGCTTCCTATATCTCTAAAAATAGCTAGCTGCTAAGAATCAAACGCTTAATACTAATTCTTAAACTCCAGCTTTTCTAATATAAACTCGCATGCTGCTTCAGCTCGGAGGGATTGTAGATCGGTATAGTATCGACTCTGCTAAGGCAGCTTATTACAGCCCAACTATTGAGATACTAAGCTAAATTAGCAAAAGCGAACTAGCAGTCCTGGGACTATATTGAAACGGGCCAGAAGACGCACTTTTCTCGTCATAAAGCATGGTTTTGATATCCTGGATAATATCGAGTATAGCTTTCTCCACGATTCTTCAGAGGTGTTCGCTTTGTTTCAGAAAGTCTTTGATAATGTCTGGTAGTGTGCCTATGTCTGATATCACAGCCAAAATAAGTCTGGTCCTTCTCTTCGACAATAGCTCGTATGTAGATACGTAGAATTCGAGAAGTTTCTGGTAAACCGATACGAGTGCCTGTAAACTATCAGCAGACATTTAGTCTCGGAGGTAGTCCACATCAACATTGGCCGTGCTCGGATCGAGAGAAAAGTGGCAGTGGTCGCGCCCGTTGTGGTTGTTGATGAGGCACAGTCGTAGTCTGTGGCGCAGATAGTAGGTCCCGAAGACGGTCAAAATGCTGTTAGACTACGGGGCCGATACGGCTATTACTAAATTCACGACATCTTTGACCAGTCATGTCTTGATTTTGCCATCGAAGGAACTCGGAACTCAAGCACTTCAAGACAATCAAGACAGAGGCCGGTATAAAGATGTACTGAGGCTGCGAATGCCTGTGGCTAGGAAACATATCCCGTTGAATAGAGCCTGTAGTATATGAGCAACGGGTGGGAATACATGCAGTACTAGTAGCACTCTCGGATCGCTGGGAATTGCAATTTAATTGCCAAGGGAACTAGAGCTTCAGAAGCGACGCTAAGAACTTAGTGATTGCCTTAATGGCGCTGGTGTGAACTTGAACGACTCGCGCAAAGCCCCAGTTGAGACGAACATGCGCTCAGGTTCGCAATCAATCCCACTCAGCCCAGAATTTCCAGGTCTCCAATTTATTTGTTGCGTCCAAGCTCTGACGGGCCTAACCAGGCCAGACCGCCGCTGTCGCTGGTTGTGTTATCTACGACTAGATCTCAGGGCGCAGCCGTGCTTTACACGGCCCGGATAGCAAAACTCAATATTATTGAGAGACGATGTGTATGTAATTCAGTATCAACTCCAATCTCATTCCGGAAACACGTTGCCGTGAATTTCCATAAGGGGGTTCCAGCTAACTAGAGAATCCCTGTCAGTATCTCGTGAAAAACTGTTTTGGGAACTAACATTAGGGTAGTTACATACAATAAACTTTTCGCCGGCATGCAGGGCAGTATCAGATAACGAGTCTGTTGTATCAGTGATATTACACAGCGAGTCAAACCCCATGAACCTCTCGCAAGGCTGCGAATCCAAGCCTCAACTTTCGCAAATAAAAAGCGGATAATGCCAGACCTGTGACGAAGTTGTAAATACCACCACACACCAACCGTTCCCAACTTACTTATCTTTACTAGTCAATCCTCCCTGCCGAATTATTAACCGACACCCGTTAGGTATGATGAATTCCGCCTCTCATTCCAAAGTCATCGTGTAAACTGATCAAAATACTAGTTAAAGTCACAATGCAGCCCTTTACCTTCGTCCTGACCGCCGTCTTCGCCGCTACGGTAACGGCACAGGGTTGCCATTTCTGGGTTCGAGAGAAGTCTACCGGGAACAACGTGTTGCAGAAGTGTCTCCAAAAGAACGAGGGGCAAACCGCCTTGATCAATGGCGCAGCAAGCGTGTACCTCCAGGCCGACGCCAACTGCCGGGTGACGGTAAGCAATACCGGATACAACACGGCGCCCATTGGATTCGACGCGTACTACGACGGCCCTTGCTAAAGTATGTTTTCACTCGCCTGACGTTGGATCGCTAAAGTTGTGCTGACGATGTTCGACACAGTGCAACGCCTGTGCCAATATCGCGGCAATTTCTGGTGTTCTTGCGAAGTTTATTTGTAATCATTTCTTTCCACCATGTACATACAATTGCGAAGCGAACGGCGTTGAGCAGGGGAAGGATTCGGGGTTGCCAGGGCCAACCTGCTGCCGGAAAGAAGCTAAGATACTCAATGTGTTCAATTGGCAAAATCTCCAAAGTGTACGGTCGTTGATGCCGAACGTGTCCCTCGTGACAATGTCTAATTGCCCGAAGTCTACTCGGTGAATGGAACATGCCAGCAAGACAGTTTTGCGAACGACATGAGTACGCTTGGAAGGCCGGTTCGAGTGGAGAGACGTCATCCTTACCCGCCCTGGTTGGGAGGAGCCAAGTCTTACACGCAGAACCAGGAGTCGTCCACCATCGTAGAATACTGCGCTCCATCCCTCGTGTAGTAAAGGGGTTTATATGAACGCTTTCGTTACCTTGGTGCTGAACCTTACTTCAGCCCTTCAGCAGCTGTTCGGATGCCCCTCGACTAGATGCATAAGAACCGAATGAAGCTAGAATGTTTGGCTTGGTAGCTCGGGCGATCGACAAGGCCTTGATGCGGAACTGTCTCGGCTTGACTTTGCCTCGGGATCTAGAAGCTAGCAAAAGACATGCAGCCAGGAGCGGTCGAATTAAAAGCTGCCGTAGTCGAAGTGATAGGCTTAGCCCACCTGCCAGCTACACCAAGGGTCTTCGAATAGCCGCCGATGGATGACATGTATCCGCAGCGAGGATGCCTGAGGGTGCGCCTGGGACGGTCCCCCTTGTCGTAGTGCATTTGCGATGGTGTGAGATCTTTCCCTCTTGCCAGGCTGAGAACATCCCCTCTGATTCTGTTGAGTTGCTGGTCATGTAACAATTCATGCCCAGAATAATATTCAACATTTAAGTCGGAAGTCGCGAAGATTGATTCGTCGTCCTTTCAACAACCTAGCGACATGGTGCTCTTTGCAGGGTTGGCGGTCAATTATGGCGGCACCATCGATAAATCGCTTCGAGCACCCACCAAGAATATTGCGTAAACTAGGTAGGATTTAGGGAGTTCCATGGTGAGAAACGTGCTGATTGATTATCGGTGGTTGGAAGGTGTTTGTTGGTGCGGTCTTTGCTATGGCTGGTGAAATTGAGGACTCCCAGTGCTCGTGCTATTTCAGTATCCAATTCATCACAATTGGCGAGCAGTTCGCAGTAAGGTGGCGGCATAGTAGGATCACCACAAATCGAAAACTCTAAGCCTGGGGGCCCCCGCCTGGTTTGGAAACAGACTTGGAACTCGGAAGGCAAGATAATGAGAAGCGTGCCATTATTTATGTCCTACTGGCTTCCTGTTGTAGACATAATGTCGACTTGCTAGCATGATTCACAATAGCCTTCACCACGCGAATAAGCACCCCGATTTTATGCGTTTCTCAGCAGCTTGTGTCTGAAGTAGAAGTCGATATAATAGTCTAGCTAAACTTCCTTCGTCACTTCCCGGATCATTAGATTATTCGACCTCCTGGGCCTCCTTTAATTATACTCAGGTAACCATTAATTAATAACGATAACAGCGAAATATACATAAGGATTCTGATTTGATTTGGACATGCTTAACGTTCAGGTTCACCCAGGCTGTTATGATTCCTCTTCCGAGCAAGATATCAAACACTGCGCTCACGCCAAAGTCCCGAGGCACATCACCTAACTTGACGCCGAAGAGATATGAGACTTGTGTAAGGGACAACTGGAACCGCGCATGGAGAGCTTCTTCACGCACCGTCCGACTGTTATCTGTAAACGTCTTCCTAATAACAGTACTAACACGCTGTAGCCTGTGAGTTGAGATCCTGTACTCACTCACCCTACTCACCTTGCTCGCGCTCCTCATGCCACCTTAAGGCGGCGGGTGATCTGGCCGCACCTGAGCGACATAGTGGCAGCCAAGTTTTGCTACTAGTCTAGAGGATATTGTCGCCGCGTTTCAAGAGTAGATCTAATAGTTAGGGTTTTTTTCGAAAAGAAAAAGCCTTCTTACTTCTCACTATCTTGACCTTCGTTCGTCCCTATCATCCCCGTTATGTTTTCATTTCCTGTTGTCCATGCCCCTATCCCTCCCTTTTCTCCTATGCTCATCATGGTCCCTACTTTTATGTATGCCCGCCTGGATAGCAAAACTCTTTGGGAGTTCTCGTAACTCGAATACCCATGAGGGCAACTTACCAAGGATTATGCTGACACCGTTGAGCGGGTGAGGATGAGAATGTACTTCTGCGATAGAGAGGGGTTGTCAGACGCACGCCATATTGATTCCTACCCACTATTCTATCCGCCTCATCTTTGCACTTGTGAAATGCAGTGGTTAATTTTCCAGTAAATCAATCAGACAGTTAGCCTTGTAAAGTGTACAGCATTCCTCAAAATGACTCATCTGTGTGTAGATCGGGCAGACATGGATCGATGTTGGTTGGGCGACAGCCTCAGCAACGTCAGCTTTGTCTCACCTTACTTGCAGAAGTTCTTCAGCCGCACAGATAGGACAGCCTGATATAAGGCCTGAAATATATAAAGGACGAACATTTCCTGCCGGGCTCTGCTGTCATGGGTCGCACAAGCCGCACAGTGTTGGCTTGAAATGTAACCCGGTTGCGCCTGGACAACAAGATATAAACACTCGATCAGCAGAAGTCATTTACACCACTGATCCCTCTCTGGTTTAATCAAATTCACCTCGCATCACAACCAGAGATGCAGTCATCTACCGCCACACACTACGCCCCGGTTCACGTTGGAGATGCTCGTGACGACGACGAGGAATCCAACACGGAGACAATCATCCCCTCTGAAGATCTCCCCACCCAGCAAGCAGAAGAGACACGAATGGGAAAATGCACTAAACCCCCAAAACCACACAGCGTGCTTTTAAGCTGGAGATGGGAAGCCCTGGCACTTACTCTCGCGGTAGCTTCCGTGGTCGCAATGATCGTCATCCCGGCTCTTTACGACGAAGCACCCGAGGAGGAATGGCCATTCAGTATCAACATCAACACGGTCATCGCGTTACTTACAACTTTCATGCGGGCGACGATGTTGGTGGCCGTCGCAGTGGTCATCGGCCAGATGAAGTGGCGCTTCTTCGACGGTCAACGGAGGCCCTTGGCCGATCTCCAACACTTCGATCACGCAAGCCGAGGCGTTCTTGGGTCTCTTAAAATCATCTGGGTTGCTCGCTCGAGCTTTATTACCGTCCTGGCCGCGCTTATCATGGTTACCTCCATTGCGGTCGGACCATTCACTCAACAGGCTGTGAGCACTGTTTCATGCTCGCGAGCTGTACCGGGCGTGAAAGCTTCACTACCAATATCTCACTATGTTCCAGCGGGTAGAGAGTCTTTCTTTCGAAGCTCAGCCGGTACATGGCAAGTGACCACGAATATGAAAGGTGCTATGGTCAACGGGCTTGTCAATCCGACGAGCAACGACAATAGAGTGCAAGCTGTTTGCGAAACGGGCAACTGCACATTCCCAGCATCTTCCGCAGGAGTCACTCATTCATCCATTGGGATGTGCAGCTCCTGCTTTGATACGACCAACTTTATATCAGTCCAGGATCCAACAGGAAATACGTCCTGGACCACCGCCAACTATGCATTGCCAAACAACCAATTATTGAACCCCGGAACGGGCTACTGGTTTAGTGCCAATACCTCTGATCTTCAATGGGCCGAGCAATCCTTCCCTAAAGATTTCAGAGCCTTGGCCAGAGCAGCTTTTGCAAACCTGACAATCATGTCATTAACCCAGGCCCCTTGCACCAGAGACAGAAATGGCACCATCCTATGCCCTCGACCGGTTCGAGACTTTCGCGTACCCCAAGACTCAACACACAAGGACGAAGTCGATATTTTGGCCGTTTCATGCGCCCTCTATCCTTGTCTGAAGAACTACCACGCTGAGGTGACGAAGGGAGTGCTGATCGAGCGCATCGTATCTACAGAGCCTGCGTTTCAAAATACTCTGGAGGCGGGCTCCAATCTGAGTCCATCCGCCTCTGCATGGCTCTATGGTAATTTCACGGCACTGCAGCTTCCCTGCTTCGTCAATGGCGTGGAGTATGATCTCAGCAACATCTTCCAAGTACCACATGCGGATATCACGCACTTCAGCATCAATGGCTCTGATCACCGAGTGCCAGAATCCTGCCTTTACAAGGTCGGGGGAACGTACGCACGTGCACTGTGGAATGTTCTGACGAACGATTTGTTGCAAAGTTACTGCTGGTTTACCAGCTCGACGGTAGGCGCGCCCATCTGTGAAAGGTGGTGGCTCACGCCTCTGTACCACAACCTCAATGCGACCTTCGACTCCGTCAGTGATTCTATGGAGCAACTCGCGACGGCAGTCACTACCCAGTTTAGAATCCACGGAAGTAGCAATCAAACGTTCTCTAACACGGGCTACAGAGAGGCCGTTATCGGTAGTGTGCTGGGAACGACAGTGTGTACGAGATTCGACTGGCAATGGGTTCTGCTACCTGTCACTCTGGTCTGTGCAACAGCGATCCTGCTCACCATTGCTGTTGCGCAGAGTTGGACTGCCCCAGCCATACCAGTGGAAGACCTCAATCCTACCACTACTTTTCTACAATAAAGTTGACTCTTCGAACAATGAAGAAATGTCAACTTTGGACTTGGATGAGCTACGGAAGGTTGCGGAAACCATGAAGGCGAAATTTGAAACTAGACCCAGCGCAAGAATCGAGGGCGATATCGTGGAGTAGGTGGCGGCAGTGTTGGAGTTGGAAAGTCGTCCGCAACAGGCTTTTGTCGGAAGTGCAAAGTCGGAGGCAAATACTCCTTATTCCTCAATGACTGAAGTTTGCCCAGTAATCGTATTTCAGATTCTTGAGTCAGTCGGATCAAGGCATATTTTAGTCGGCGTCCAACTCGCTGCCGACGGCTAGCAGACAGATGGCTGGCAAGACTTCTGTGATTGTCAGTTGCTGTATGTGAGGAATACAACTTCTGCGATAGTTTGATGTCGGAGATGCTTGATATCATCTTCTGATTGTATCTTAATAGGTGAAATATAATACTTACAACCTAGCTGGAAGTATCTGCCCGGGTAGCAAAACTCCACTGAATTGCCGCGTCTGAAGAGCAAATAAGCCATCAACTCATTTCTATTTCAACTTAAAGTCTAAAACGATACTGAATACAACAAATTTCAACATCATAGCCCGTTCCCTAATCGAAAGAGTGGGAAGAGGAAAAAAACCATGTTGGCTGGAACCGAAACAGGGTTGAAAAAAACCTCAACCTTGACTCCTTGAGCGAAACACCATTCTGACGCATCTTTTTGTTCATCTCACTATGTACCCCTCAAGCATTCAGCTTAAAGGCTGATGGAGCCAATCTTGGCATTGTTCTCGTTGAAAACATGCAGGGTCTTCGCAACAACAGTGCCTCCAAGGTGAATGCCGGTAGAAGAAGCGATGCCAGTAGCGACACCAGCCGCGTTGAGAGTGAGGTCAATGACACCAGAAACCATGCTCGTGGCAAAATCGAAGACGGCATTCTGCGCCGCGGCCAAGGGGTTCGCGCCGCCCTCGAAGTGGGTGGCGACGACGGGGCCGTTGGTGCGGACGTTGGTGAGCTTGTCAAAGTTGGCCGTAATGCTCTCGTGGCTGCCGGGCAGCAGGTTGATGGTGTAGTCGATGATGATGATGCCGAGGACCCGGGCGGCGGCGTTGACGACGTGGATCTTGAACTTGGAGTTCATGGCGCGCTTGCTCAGGCCGGTGGAGGGGGCCTCGAGGTCGGTGGTCAGGGCGAGGTCTCTGGTCTCGACGGCCTCGGGCTGCTCGAAGTCGTCCTGAGGGGCGAAGGTGGCGGCATCACGAGGGACCTCCTGGTTGGCCACGGAGACCTCGGCGACGGGCATGGGGGAGGCGGCCACGGAGGAGATGGCGGCGAGGCCCATGAGGAGAGCGGACATGGAGAACTTCATTTTGAATAAAGAGTGTGGTGAAGAGGAGTCTTCGTAAAGAGTGTGGTTTGTAAAAGAGTGGTAGCGAACGATGTTGTTTAGACTGTTGATGGTGATGAGGAAAGGAAAGGACTGAAGACTACGACGAAGACAGCAGCTTATATACTTATGATCGAACTTGGGTTCCGGCAAGATTATACGGAAATATTTACTGCTCGTGTTCTAAACAATAGATTCTGCTCAGAGGTCTTGGGACTAAAGTTTGCCTGATACCCACCACGGGTCGAAGTTCCATAGCATTGCCCACTTTCACGGAGACTTACATCGAGCTTATCGGCATCGCCGCGTCAAGAGACGGCATATGGGATGTAGCCTGTAGTCTTTAGAGACGGTGCAGCCAGCGAGAAGACCTAGGACATTGCGCAAAGACTTTTATGAAACCGGAGAGACTCACAAAGCTTCAACTTGACTTTTATTGCAATTTACAAAATTGCAACGATCGGATTACTTGGAAATACGTTGTGTATGTTACTAGATTACTGTCCCCGGGAGATAAGTCTTGTCGGCATTCATGTGGATAACTCATGTCATGACTGTTCTCATTACAGCCATGTAGACAGCGCTCTTACATAGTACGATTTTGGTGATAAGAAACTTTTAGTCATGACATTTATACACTAAGTATTGCTTTGAGCTCTGGAACGTCTATTTTGACCGTGGAGTCTGGCCTTACTGTCGGCCTTGCTCCCAGATGCCAAGAGAGACGTTCAGATCACTCCACACTCTTTTGCTTCTCGAGCGGCGCTAGAAGCAAGGTCAAGAGTATTCAGGTAATGTCACAGTACCACGCACGGCGCTACTCAAGAAGGTTGTATCCGGCCTGGCAAAGCTTTTCTGACTGAAATCTGAATCCGAAGCCGAGATAAGAGCGTTCGACGCACCATCCTTGGACCCTGGATTTTGGGATATTGGTCTAGACCACTCAGTCGGTATTTGACGTCGGCATAATTGGGCAGAAACAACTACGACGTATGCACGCGGCGTTATCAGATTTTCTGCTTCACTCCGGTTGACCCAGGCGTAAAGCCTTCCAATGACCCAAAGTCGCGCGCCCCTGAGCTGATGTTTCCAGATAGAGTTTCTGAAAGCACGATCCGTTCACCCTTCTGCGCCATAGACAACACGCTATTCGGGAGGTCGGGCCGAAAGAGCAGAGTAGATCTAGGTGAATTTCGTTCGTCCCAAGTCGGTCGATACCGCAAATTAAGACTGGACGTCTCCTTTCAGCTAGACTTGCGAATAGTCTTGCTGTCAACCCTCAACTTCCTGCCCATAGCGTATACTAAACGCAAACCATTCGGCATAGCTTATCGCCAAAGAAAGCTTGTTCACTTCTAGAAGCCGGCAGTGCCGCGTCAAACATGGGAATACCAAGCATCGCGGCTCTGCACAGAAGGCAGTTGACACATTGTCGGATAACTTTATTGTATTAAGGCTGATTAGCCGCGAACCGCCTCTTGAGGTGTCTACTATTTCCGCATCCGGTCTAGATGAATGGCTCCGCGAGTAATCAGCATGTCTAGCGTCTCAGACTACTTGGGGAACGCGTCTCCGCGTACATCGCAGAGCCAATACGAGACCATTCTATGGGATGACATATCTCTCTCTACTTAGGTTTTCCTTTGCATGCAGGTTGAGCTTGACCAATATTGGACACCGGGTATTTCCGCAGGGCACTTGAGGTAGAAATTTAGAAAAGCTAGTCAGGTCTTTACAACAGGGTTCCTTATGAGATTGATGAACGACAGACCCTGAGATTCACCTTCTCACACACCTGACCGCGGCAAATGAATCGGCAACTGTGGCCGGTTGCTAGAAAGACAGCGTGGCACCCATTAAAGGAAGATGCGGGTCAATGTTAGACTCTGATCATCTCTCTCTGTGCAAGTATTTCACATGCGAGGTAGGGCTCGTGTTCGCTCTATCTTTGTCAATTTTGGCACGGCGACATCGCAGACGCCATCGGTAAAATCAACTCTTGTCCAGAGCCTTTACGGGGGGCCTCGCCAGTGGTCGAATCATCCCATAGACCGGATGACTACAAGGTTCCAGACGTGTACGACGTGCTGCCCAAGAACACCAGAGCGTCGGAAGATGGTGTTTACACACGCGAACGCTGGATTCCAGCAAAGTGGCCACAGGAGCACGAGGTTGCACCACAAAAGACGTCTCGGAGGATTTTCGACCGCGGCAGAATTCTTGATGCGTCCAAAGAGAGCGCGCCGTTTGTTCCCGCCAACGTCTTGTCGTCTACCTAGTCTGCTGACTGCCGGCCTAAGGAAATGTAGATAATCCACACAGCTTGAATTGATCATGTATATCGCCAAAAAGGACGAACAAAATACATATATGCTAACATTGGCCCCCAACCCCGCACCCCAACGGACAGAGGGGGAGAACAAAATAATGCAACGGCCCCTCCCTACCCGCTGTCGTTGGCCCCCTCTGAGCGATCCCAATGTCGTGGTCTTCGAGCAATGGCCGCGCGGGTTTGCTATAGTCGGAACGAATCCGAGTATTGGATGATGCGAGATGTGGTAGGAACCTTCGATCTGGCTTGAAATCTGAGATGATGCATTGAGGGTCGTAAATTTGGACAGGTTGACGATGCGGGGAGCTCCAGTGGATAGTGTGGACCCAGCGTTTTGGCTCACATATCATCCCATCCCATATGGCTTCCGATGATCAGACGTAAGGCTAGGGCTTGTTCCACTGGAAGAGGTCCCATCGCCATCGCCGCTCTAGCCCCTGTGCATTGGCGTTGTTTCCCCGGAGAAACCTTAAATCTCCGAGCAGTGCTAGATTGATGTTCACGGGGTACTTCTTGTCGTTGAACCTCAAATGGCCTTGTGTACATTGATATGGCAGCGTAGTGAAAGTCGCTATTCCACTCCTCGTTCTGCCTTCTGATTCGACACTGCTTGATCGCTATGTAGGCGAAGAAAGCTGACAACACAGCAACGATGAGACTGGGAACCCCGAGGATAATGGCGACAGGGACCTTCGGCGAGAGAGAAATTTTGGAAAGTCAGTTGCTAGCCTGAGAGAAAGAAAGATGAGCGGAGTGATAGTCGTCTTATCTCAGACTCAGACGACCTTCCATACCAGGCATACATAAGGTCCCCCATACAAGGCTTTAATGGTTGTGCGTTAGTTACTTTAACTTAAGCTACTTTAGTGCAGTTAGGGCGATACAGTAGTATAAATATAATATCGTTTATAATAATAAATAGTTAATTAGGAATACTGAAGTTATATAGCTAGTAATATAAACGCTGGTTTTTTTAGTAACTATTTATTAGGTTTACTAGCCTGATTATAGCTTAGATATAGGAAGCTAGGTTTATATAGCTAGATATAGTATAATAGTTAGACTCTAGTTAAGTATAGGGAGTAATTAAACTTAGGAGTAATTTAATATTAATTAGCTATAGATTTTTAATTTAAAAAATTTTTATAACTTAGGTTATATAATATATATATACTAAGAGTTAATATAGCTTAGTAGTAGTTATATAGTCTAAAGTAGTTAATATAAGATTAGATTATAGAATTAAACTTAAGAAACTTAAGATATTTATATAGATTATAATAAGTATAAAGAAAAATAGTAGTAGTAATATTTTAGATTAAAAATAAATCTAATTTATAATAGTGGATATATACTTATTTACTATATAAATCTACTTATTACTATTTTCTCTATTTTCTCTATAAATATAGATAGCTTTAATACTTCTTCTTCTACCCCTACTACTAAGTCCTAATCCCTATCCTAATCTTAGTTTAACTTACTTTTAGCTCTTTTAAAACCTAAAACTATAAGTTTATATTATATATATTAATATAATAGTAAATTAACTTATATAGACTAATATCCCCTCTTATGAAGTAATTCTTATTAGCTTATTTAGCTAAACTAAATATATTTTAAAGTATAAGTATAAGTCTACTACTAAAAGCCTAGCTACTACTAAAGCTAATATTAATAATAAGAAGTTATATAAACTAAATATTAAGTTTTAGTAGATATATTTCTTATTTACTAAGAATAAATTAGAGGAGAAGTACTATATTATCATAATAATATCTAGCTAATTAAACTAATAATTAAGTAAGTATTAAGCTTATAGAGAGATTAATAAGAACTTCTATAAGAATACTAAGTATAATATCCTAAATTATATAGAGGTATATATTATTTTAGCCTCTTTTTAATTATTAGTTTAGATTATAATACTACTATATCTAATACTTTAAGGATTTAATTTAGAAGTTAAATTTAAAGCTAATTTAGTAAATTTAAGTAAAAGTTAATTAAGGCGTATTATAAAGAGATTACTAATTTAGTTCTTTTAGATATAGAAGTTAAAGTTCTAACTAAGTAGCTATATAATACTATAAAAGCCTTTTTCTCTAAGGAGAACTTCTTTAAGGTTTTCTATTACTTCTATAAGTATCTAAACTTTAAAAAGTCTAAAGATCTTAGTAAGTTTTACTACTAGAGTATATATACTTGCCCTTCTTAATCTTTAACTTTAATGTTAACTCTTAAATAAGTTATATTATTAAATATAAGTTTTAAGTATTTACTTTTAAGGGGCTAGAAGCTACTTAAGTTAGTTAATTTCTAAGGTTCTATAACTTTATAATACTATAAAGCTAGTTAATAGACTTATATCTAATAATATAACTTTATATTAATAGATAATATTATAATATAGGGATTAGAACTAATCAGTAATATAGGATATTTCTCCCTTATTAACTTAGATATCAATTTATAGCTTTATAAATATAAGAAAGACCTTATAAAGAGTAATAGCTATTAAGCCTAAATATATCCTTTTTACTTTACCCTACCCTCTATAAATATCTTTAAAAATATTTTATAAGCTTACTTTACTATAGTTATAGAGGAGTATATATATAGTAAGAAGTATAAGAAAAAAGATTATACTAATAAGTACTAAATAGCGCTATAATATATAGTAACTACGCTTAGTAATAAGGAAACCTCCCCTCCCCCTCTTACTCCTACTCCTACCCTAGAAATAGCTACTACTACTAGCTCTTTATAAATATATCTTATACTATCGTTTTTATATTTTAATAGTATTTTTAGTCTATTACTGTATAAAGCTTAAAAGTTAGTATTTACTTATATAGCTTCTATTTTATAAAATTATTTCATTAATTTCTAGTTATATCTATTTACTATTTTTATTATTTATATTATAGTATTATAAGAGCTAGTATATTTATAGCTTTTTTATTTCCCTAAAAGGGTTCATCTTTTACTAAAAAAGAATTAAATAAATTATATTTAATACCCTAAGTAGCACTTTATTAGTTCTTTTTATTAATTTAATAGTATTATAGGTTTAGTCTTTATAAAATATACCTCTAATACCTATTATAATATACTTATTAACCTAACTACACTATATAGTAAATAGATAAAATAAATAAAAAGGATAAAAAGATAAATAAAAAGAATTTAGTAAACCTAGAATAAATATAAAATTAGTAGTGTTTTTAGTATTATTAATAGAAGTATATTAATAGTTTAACTTTTAATAATAAAATATATTATTAAAAGTATAAGGTTAATTTACTAATTATAATAGTGCTACTATACTACTTGAGAGCTAAGCTAGTAGATATATACTAGTTAGCTACTTAGTGCACCTCTATATAATTTTTCTTTATATATACTTTTTAATATTATTTTAACTAAATATATTATTTTTACTTATTAATTAATATAAATATAATATATTATAATATAGCTAATATATTAGTGAAACTTTTAATTAGATATTACTTATAATACCTCAGCTTATTTAATATAAGTATAAGCTTTAGACGCCAAGTCCAGAAAGCGAATTAAATCCTTGAGAAGAAAATGCTGGGAGTATTCAAATCTTCCATATAAGCGAGTTGCTCTAATCATATTTGATGAACGTAAATCAGAATGGAGCATATTCAACTCGGAAAGTGGCACCGACTGGCCGCCTTCAATGAGTGAAATTGTAAGATCCTCGGAAATTCTTACTTCTCCGCTAAACGAACACAGATGAAACAAAAGCCGAAAGCTGCCGTACTTAGCAAAGCAGACTTTGCTGGGACACCAGGATTGCTTCAAACTCGCAGGAAAAAGGACGACATGGCCAAACTGTTGAGCAATTTAGATGTACCAAAAGTCCCAACACTGCTGTTCAATGCACACATATAGAGTGAAAAAGCCGTATAATTTTGTTTTGGGTGCTTATTCTAACTACGTGAAGATCTATTGTTCATGCTGGGTTTCGGGCCTACTGACGGCGGACATGGATCAAATGGTGCTTTCTGAGCTGTTGAGGGTGCCTCAAAGATCGGCCGACTCAAATCACCCGGGAGTTCTGATATGCCTGTTGGGGGCATCTGTCTGACATTCAACGGGTCATTGACCGTCTTTGTAACGTGGCGATGATAGTGATGATGATGGTGGTGGTGAATGTGAACCATTGGTATCGAAGCCAAACACCTGCGACATATATTTTGGAGGTTGCCGTGTTTTATCTCGCGATCTGGTCTATGTGAGTAGACACGATGCCGTCTCTCCCTAGAGACAGCACAGTTATATGCATACTTGAATGACATGATGAGTTGCTGAATTCGACTTATTGATTTGACTAGGAACTTTTGAGATTGTGCGGTGAGAACAGAAGGCGGATCTTAAGGACGTTGCGTTCTAAATATAGACATTAGCTATTTCAATCAATTCAGTCCAAAACTGGCCATTCCGAGGTTTTTAAACGCAACTTGCCACACGATGAACAACGCATATTCGAAGTCAACATTGTTCACTGCAGAAAGAAATCATGAACGCCTGTTCGTGTTGGATGTGGCTGTCCGAAGCATCACAGTCTTTCACAATATCTCGTTCTTCGCGACTGGAGACGTTGTTAGGGTTCAAACCTGCACTGCAGCAGTTCTCGAGCCTCGTAGTTGTCATAGGCTGTCGCGAAAAGTTCGCCCGGTGTCACCAGACCTACGGCCTCTCTCTGTACCTCAAAGATGATCTACTCCTGAGCTACGCATCCTTATACCCCAGGAAGGTGAAGGAGCCATGCTCAAGAATACAATGCATGCCTATTCACCAAAAGACGCTCGACACCTGTCATGCACATCAAGCTGCGGAATCTACCATGTATGGGCGGGTAATTTACCCTTTTTCAGACGTCTTCTGCTTCTTCTCGTATTGTTTCAAGGACATCGACTTCATCGTGACCAGATTGGTTGAATGGATTCAAACGAAAAGTCTTGAGCCGTCACCAGTCCTTCCTCATCTATTGATTATTCTCGAATTTTCTGTCGGTTCTACTTCAGTTCAAAATTACATCGACGCAGAGATAAACAAGAGAGCCTCACTGCCGCTACGTCATTTTTTCTCTGCAATCAAAATTCAAGAGGCCTTAGGGGTCAGAACAGAGAGAAAGCTCAAGACCATCCTCGCTAAGAGCGCACAGAATATGCAATCCAGAAGGAAGCGATTATGCTACGCCTTCTCAGTGAAGCATTTCCTACACCTTTTCGACGTTAATTTTAGTTCTGCCCAGCATCGGAGTGATGGTTTCAATTCTGTCAAAGCATCAAGGATGGACTTCCCCGTGAGCGTGGACCTATCCCGATATCTTCAAGATTACTTGAGTTTGATCACAGATGCTAAAGACCTTGTCTCTTTTGCGGGATCAACAATTGCAGCATGTCTAATACTCGATCACTACGTACCCGAAATGCACTTGTTCAGCCCGAAGGAGGTTTTTGACACGCTTTACAGAGACGCATGCATGCACGCGGCACAGGCTGCATTTCAATTTGGTCGCAAAGGCGGTATGCTACTGCCAAGCTCCTTCGTGGACAAGATTTGCAGCTCCTTTGCAGAACTTTTCAAGCCACTCTTGACGGGAACCTCGGCCGTCAATGTTCACCGACAAGTTTTCGACAGTTTCACACATCACTGGAGAGCTATCAAGAGCAGTACCGTATGTCTCACTTGCTTGTCAAGAGTTCCAGAGCATCTTCTTCTTTGTGGGCATAGCATATGTGTCGAGTGTTTAAGAAACCTCGCTGTTTCTGCCCCACATGATGGTTTGTTGCTCCATTATGAAGCTTGTCTACTTTGCCATGAGGATGTCAATTTTAGACTCCGCCTGTCTCCAGACACGGCCGGCATCAAGCTTCTAAGCATTGATGGTGGTGGCGTCAAAGGCGCTTTGTCTCTGGAGATATTGAGGCTTCTAGAAGAAAAGGTAGACCTACCAATACCGATCCAGGAACACTTCGACTTTGCGTATGGCATCAGCGCAGGTACGTGTGGTATTTCAATACATTCAAGCTTATTCTCACGCATTCCCAGGGAGCGTCATTGTTGGTGCCCTTTTCATTAATGGCTGGTCAGTCGCCAAATGTGCTACGTCTTTTGAAGCCTTCGCCCAAGTG
This sequence comes from Colletotrichum euphorbiae, assembly GCA_037178605.1. Taxonomy (NCBI): domain Eukaryota; kingdom Fungi; phylum Ascomycota; class Sordariomycetes; order Glomerellales; family Glomerellaceae; genus Colletotrichum; species Colletotrichum euphorbiae. The sequence goes on along the minus strand of JAXCEF010000443.1, from coordinate 21,118 downwards.
GCCTTCAAGCCACGCAAGTGGGCTCTGATACTCTTCGATATATTTCGAAAACTCGTCTCAATCTTACTTTCCGACGCTATGTACTCTCCACACAATATTGAAACGGCTTTGCGGGAAGTGTTTGGGGGTCAAAAGCTGCAGAATGCTTCGTATGCGCATGCTATAGGTGCAAAGATTGGAATTCCGGCGGTGTCCACGAGCAATGACAAAGTTTATTTGTTCACTAATTATAGACATCACAACAAAGCAGGCCTTTCAGGTAATCATATCCCCAATAAGCGCTAAAGAGGTCGAATTACTAATCATTTTAGGATACTTGATTCCTCTCGATTGTGACGATGTTTGTGTGTGGGAAGTGTAAGTGTCTCCGCCATCTAAAGTATCACTCTAAACAGGCATAGGATGCGCAGCAGCACCGCAGCTCCCTGGTAAGTCGTGGTGTACTGACTTATCCAGGCGCACGATTGTTAACTTCATAGCTACTTTCCTCCTTACGCCATCGAGGGTATCGGAACGTTTCAAGATCCAGGTGTCTTCACGAATAATCCGATCTCATTTTGTGTTTCTGAGATGCGAAGGCTGTATCCAGACCTGGAAGTGCCTGATCTAATTTTCAATATCGGCAGTGGATCCTCTGAAAAGAAACCACTGGGAAGACTTTGTTCCTCTCTGATGGGCAGATGTATACCGCGCTTGGCCAGGGCTTACTTGAATCTCATCGGCGGTCGCAGAGCATGGACTGACTTTATCTGGTCTGGTTGTCAGCATGACTGCAAAATGTCGTCGTCTTGACGTGCAGTTCAGAGATACAGAACCGGCCCTCGATGACGTTGAAAAAGTCCCTCTTCTTAGGACTGCAGTCCAGACAGATGATAACATCGCTATTGACATCGAAGAGTCAGCGCAGAAACTGCGCGCGGGCTTGTTCTACTTTGAGCTATGTTCTGCACCGGGGTTTGGGGGCACTGTCGAAGGGAACATACTGTGCAGAAGGAAATGCACAGACGCGTCCTTGTCTTCTATCATCAAAAAATTGCTGAAAGTACGAGCGTCGTTTCTCTTGAACCACAAACGGATTGTGTTCAAAACGGAGTTTGGAGTAGATGCTACAGGTAACTTCAGGTTGCACGTGGAAATTCCCGCGACCCACAAGATTGCGATCCAGCTCCAAGAAGCCGGCTCTGAGCCACAACAAATAAGTGGCTCACCATTCGATTTGGGCTACCTTGTTCGCAGGCAGGGTTTAAGAGCGGCTTTTGGCACTGGCAGTCACAAAAGGGGTTCGCAGGCGGAGTTAGACACTTCGCGATCGTCCAAAAGGAGAAGATTTCATCATGGGCATGTGTCAAAAGATTGATGATTTCGGACATTAGTTGATCGTTGTCTTCCTATAACTCAAATGTTCTTCTGTAAGCCGCTCAATTACCAATTAACTTTTTATGTTCTTTGTAGCTGCATCTCGTAGAAAGCATGTAAAGATGTAAGAGAAAGCCATGCCCTGAGGAGGAGAGACGCATGGGCATAATAGGTGCATGCAACTACACACAGCGCTTAGCCGCGTGCTATTGGACCAGTCCAGAGGCGATACGACAGGGTTAAGCGAAACGCCCGGAAGTCGGTTCCGGGCTCGGATGCCCGAATACCTCCTTTACGTAAGGGGTCGGCTGTACCATTTTTTGGCTAGATTGTACCACATCCGGCAAGATCAACATCGACATTGTACTCGGCTTATGTCATCACTCACCCATAGCTCGGGCGCGCCTACAAAAAGCAACCCTTGCGTCCGGAAAGCTGTGTTCAACGCGCGCAGCCAAGTGGACATCCAACCTACACCTCCCAATCAAACGATGAACATGACATCGCAAAGCGTTTCCTCGTGTGTCACGAACCACGTCCGTCCAGAAAACACTCCTTTGAGACGCACCTACCTACAATTTTGGCCCCCTTCTAGCCCTTCTTTCAGTTGGACGGACTTTCTCCACATGGTAGCTTTGCGCGACGACGAGGTTCAGCACTTACTGACCGAATGTGCCTTGGCATGCGGTGTATTGAATAGAGAGCTAGAGCGGCGAAAGGGTCAGAAACCGAAGTCCAGAAATCGACTTTTCAAAGCCTTGCAAAACATCAACGAGAGACCGCTTCAGCCAGCAACCACAGAACCATCAGTCGAAAATCATCGAACCAACTGGCTACTCGCACGACTTACTGGGTATGTGTTCCCTTGGAAAAATTCTGATCGCTTACCTTACTTCGATGTGGCAGGCATGGTCCAGCTTGGCCTCAGCTTAACCGGTTACCCTTTCGTTAATGGGGAACATCCAACAAGTACCCTTCTCCCTATCGACACCACCCAGTGGGGACCCCTTCAGATAAAAGAGGGATTGCAAACTCCACAGCTGGACGGCTTCCCTCCCATGGCCGAGGATGCGGCATCTTTGGTTTATTTCGCTGGAAATGACGTCCCTGAGTCGTTCCTCTCAACGCAGAACATTTCGTGGTCCGAAACAGGCGACCTAGACGTCCAGGACCTTGATATAGGTTCCTCTTTTCAAGTTCTCAGGCAATCGCGCTGTTTCATTCAGACAACACAAAATAACCGCGTAAAATACTCCATTTGCCCGGCTCTAGCTCGGAAATTCGACAGTTTGTCAAGGAGTGATCGTCAAAGCCGGTCTTTGCTGTCTCTAAAACACGTCTGTTTAATCTTTCCGAAAGATGGTGAGATGGAACCACTGGCGTACGAATAAAGTCTCATGCTGGTAGTACTTGGCTAACTTCGTTCTAGCTACACAAAAAAAGGATATGCGCTCGTACCAATTCTCCGTGGACTAATTCAGCATCTCTGCTGCAGTAGCCGGCGCGCCAATCGCACCGCTTTCGATCGCTAAGAGCACCTGCGACGCCACCGTCGACCGAATGGCTGTGAACGTAGTCGGCGCGGCACGTGAGCATTTGCGTATTTCCCACCCTCGTCCCTCCCCACTCACCTCACACCATGTTGTGGCAGTCCATGCCGATGTGACGCTGATCTTGCAGTCGTCCGTGGAACTATGAGGACGAAGATCGCGAATATGGAGGTCGGCCTAGTGAGCCCAGGCATAATGAGAGCCTATCACTTTGTCCCGGTGTTAGATATGCCCTATTAGCGGAAAGGGGATCAAGCTAGTTGTATGCAAATTTCGCAATTGCGGCCTAAATTGCGTACTTGTAGATATCAACACGAGCACACCCATCGATGCGATATCATCCAATCCGATTCAGTTGTTGCGAGTGAAGGACACTGAAGGCGATGCGTTCGCTGCTCCAACGATAGACATTAAAGAGTACTTGGCCGCTTGTTGGTTTTCACTGAAGAGTACAGCGGCACATGAGCCACGCCACCAACATGAGGAAAACAAGTCCCGCGATAACAGCCGCAGGACGGACTGAATCCTTGCGATTGGATCCTTCAATAGCCTTGCCGGTAAGTTCCACACTAGCCGCCTGCGAGTTGAGAAGAAGACTGACGACTCGTTCATGCCCATTTCTTCTTGCCATCGAGATAGCAGTTTCCCCGTCGCAGTCGACGAAATCTGGCTTCGCCCCTGCAGATATAAGTAGACTGACCACTTTATCGTGACCAAACGCGGAAGGCCAGAAAAGTGGCGATTGCCCAGAAACTGACAGCGAGTTCACGTCGACTTCTGGTCGTGATACCAGTAGTCGAACCACTTCTTCTTGCCCGTGATATGCAGCAACCCATAGCGGCGTTCGACCAAAGATATCTTTGGTGTCCGGGGGAGTATTGGTGCTCAGAAGGTGCTCGATCCGATTCACGTCGCCATCTTCCGCAGACCGGTAGAAGATGCCTATTGACTCCCATAAAGGATCAACCAGCTCTAGCGGGATATAATCTGAAAGCGCTAGAAGAGAATCCAAACATCCACAGGCCGCAGCTGCCAAATATGTGTCTCGCGTGATCACTGCGATGGTCTCTCTGCCGCGAGTCTCAAGTATCAACTCTAAAATGTTGAAGTTCGCAGCTGCAGCTTTAATGACTTCCTCGGTGATCTGGATGTTGTCGCCACGCTTGTTGAGAAGCAGTGCCATAATCTTAGTACCCCTCTACTCATTTGCAGCTATAGCTTTGATGACTTCCTCAGTGATGTGGATATCGTCGCCACGCTTATTGAGAAGTAGTGCTATAATCTTATTACTACTCTGCTTATTTGCAGCTGCAGCTTTAATAACTTCCTTAGTAATCTAGATATTATCACCACGCTTATTAAGAAGTAGTGCTATAATCTCCCTACTACTCTCCTTATTTATAGCTACAGCCTTAATAACTTCCTTAGTAATCTAGATATTATTGCTACACTTATTAAGAAGCAGTACTATAATCTCAGTACCACTCCTCTAGTTTGCAGCTACAACCTTAACGACTTCCTTAGTAATCTAGATATTATTACCACACCTATTAAGAAGTAGTGCTATAATCTCCCTACCACTCTCCTCATTTATAGCTACAGCCTTAATAACTTCCTTAGTGATCTGGATATTATTGCCACGCTTATTAAGAAGTAGTGCTATAATCTTAGTACTACTCTCCTCATTCACAGCTATAGCCTTAACAACTTCCTTAGTAATCTAGATATTATTACTACGCTTATTAAGAAGCAGTGCTATAATCTTGTTGCTACTATCCTTATTTGTAGCTGCAGCTTTAATGACTTCCTCGGTGATCTGGATGTTATCGCCACACTTATTGAGAAGTAGTGCTATAATCTTATTACTACTATCCCTATTTGTAGCTGTAGCTTTAATGACTTCCTCAGTAATCTAGATATTATTACTATGCTTATTAAGAAGTAGTACTATAATCTTATTGCCACTAACCTCATTTGCAGCTATAGCTTTGACGACTTCCTTAGTAATTAGAATATCATTACTATACTTATTGAGAAGCAGTACCATAATCCTATTACTACTCCACCTATTTATAGCTACAGCTTTAATAACTTCCTTAGTGATCTAGATATTATTGCCATACTTATTAAGAAGCAGTACTATAATCTTATTACTACTATCCCTATTTGTAGCCGCAGCCTTAACGACTTCCTTAGTAATCTAGATATTATCGCCGCGCTTATTAAGAAGCAGTTTCACAGTAGACTCATTAAATCCACTAATAATCGCTTTAATAAGTCTCTTAGTGATCTAGATATTATTGCCACGCTTATTAAGAAGTAGTGCTATAATCTTAGTACTACTTCCCCAGTTTATAGCTGCAGCTTTAATAACTTTATTAGTAATCTAGATATTAATACTACGCTTATTAAGAAGTAGTAGCATAATCCTATTGCTACTCTACCTATTCGCAGCTATAGCTTTAATAACTTCCTCAGTAATCTAGATATTATCGCCACGCTTATTAATTAGCAGTGCTATAATCTTAGTACTACCTTTCTCGTTAGCAGCTATAGCTTTAACAACTTCCTCAGTAATCTAGATATCATCGCCACGCTTATTAAGAAGCAGTGCTATAATCTTATTGCCACTATCCTTATTCACAGCTACAGCTTTAATAACTTCCTTAGTGATCTGGATGTTATCGCCGCGCTTATTAAGAAGCAGTTTCATAGTAGACTTATTAAATCCACTAATAATCGCTTTAATAAGTCTCTCAGTAATCTGGATATCGTCGCCACGCTTGTTGAGAAGCAGTGCTATAATCTTGTTGCCACTGTTTCTATTTGCAGCTGCAGCCTTGACGACTTCCTCAGTGATCTGGATGTCGTCGCCGCGCTTGTTGAGAAGCAGTTTCACAGTAGACTCATCAAATCCACTAATAATCGCTTTAATAAGTCTCTCAGTGATCTGGATGTCGTCGCCACGCTTATCGAGAAGCAGTGCCATAATCTCAGTACCACTTCCCCAGTTTGCAGCCGCAGCTTCAACAACTTCGTCAGTGATCTGGATATTAACGCCACGCTTATTAAGAAGCAGTGGCATGATCCTATTGCCACTCCACCTATTTGCAGCTGCAGCTTTGACGACTTCCTCAGTGATCTGGATGTCGTCGCCACGCTTGTCGAGTAGCAGTGCCATGATCTCAGTACCACCTTTCTCGTTGGCAGCTGCAGCCCTGAGAACTACTTCCGATATCGCAAAGCATACTTGACTGTCAAAAGCCCATTGAATCATACCACCTTCTCCATATCGAGCCATGACTTCTTCACAATTCTGTCCATTCTTATTTCTGGGTCGTTTGCGTGTAAGGTCTTTCCATTGGCCTGTCGTCACAGCGCCGGTCAGATCATATGTATCAAGGACGAAAGCCGCTGTTGGGTAAGTTGATAGACAACAGCTTCTCCTTTCGTTTGCCTCTACACTTTCCCAGTCTTGGCGACTGTCGATGAGGCTTCCCATTGATTCGTGCCAATACAGAAATCCACTTGATTGGTTGTCCCAAAAAAATCGACGAAATACGGTCTTCAATTTTATCTCTCTTTGGGCGGCAGCTGCTTGGGCATGGTCTGGCCAGAACCAAATGGAATACTCATCAAATGGTGTCCACTGCGAATGCTCCTTTCTCATGCAACAAAGATGAGCGAGACATGCTTCTGCAACGAGCGCGTTTGCACATGGTGTCGTATAAGCTGCCAGCTCCTCTACAAACTCTCGAACCGACAGGTGGGAGAACCGAAACGCATCGATGGTTGAATCAAAAATGACAAGGTTCCTACATAATTGCAGCAGGTGATCCCTTGATATGGATCGTGTCGGCCCATTCTCGGTAGTAGTCACTGCTTCAAGGAAAACCACTGATTTCAGTTGTTCCCTCCCGCAAAGTAGCCAGCTCAGGGCATTTTGAGCAACTTGCCTGTCTGACTCGGCCTCGTACTCTTCAATGTTTGTAAATATTTCTTGGTAAAGGCCCCTGAGCGTCTTTGGCAAACGTCCGAGTCTCTCTTGAACTGCCATATCAGTGCAACATTTCTGGAGTGCTTGTAGTTGCAGGGCAGCCCAGCGGAACCTAGTCTTGTAAGCCGCGGAAACCCATAATAGTCTCGGCAAGTACTTACATGCCGTGTGCGCCGCAAGTCAGTTCATGGACAATTTTGTCGCACAGTTCTTCTTTTCTCTCACTGTAACACAGCAAAGAACCTTTTGCCACGAGGCGTGTCGTCTCCGATCTCACAAACAGCTTGATGTCTGCGGTGTTGCAATCAGATGACAGGGTAAGATTGGGGTATTTCCGCAGGCTGTAAACGATATCCTGATCGTTGCGGCTCGAGACGAAGACCTTCAGCAAGCATGCAGATGCGTTCAGAAGATACTCAAGCGTATCTAGCAAAATATCTCGAGTGCCAGGGTTGCACTCGTCGAGAGCGTCAATCACAATGGTCACTGTGGCGTCTTTGTATTTCTCAAGCAGCTGCAGTATCAAGCTTTTGGTTTCCTCAACGTGAAGTGGTCCGGAGGCAAATGCTATTTCTTCCCGCTGCGTGAACACTGCGATCGCAGGTTCGAGAACCGACGATGGGGAGGAGGAAGTCGAAAGTTGTCGTGCAATACTGGCCAATATGCGGGAAGGATCAGAGCGGCCGGGCTCGGCTGGATTACGGGAGCAGTAGAAATACACAGGGGCCGGGGCCAGCTTCTCTCTGAAGGCCTGGAGAGCCTGGCTGACAACGACGGACCTACGACCAAGTCAGACTTGAGATTGCAGCGACATTCAGTACTCACGTCAATTTGCTCTTGCCAGAGCCTGGGATGCCGTGGAGCCACAAAATGGACGAAGCACTCTCGTTCGCCCAGTGCAAAAATGTCGGGTCGCGGAGGATCCATTGCCCTGTGCCCTCGAGTACCTCACTGTGCGTGAGCTTATGATGCATCTCATAGGGTTCGTCCGAGATCCAGCTCAAGATCGCCGTTCTCCTCGCTCCTGTGCACGTTAGCAGAGTTGGGGCGCTTGGGAAGGAGGGCTTACGGTCGATCCGGTCGGTCATCTGATGAAGTGTTTCGTCCCACCGGCGGACTGGAGCGTTGAAACGCTCTAGCATTTCTTGCAGGTCGGCTTGCATTTGGAGTTGAGCTTGAATGCATCAGCTTCCTCTCACGCTATTCGAAGGGGCAACTGACTTGATAAGCCAAAGGCATCGGACGACCGAGTCACGTCGTCCTGTGCTTGCTTGATGGCATTGGACGCTGCGTCTAGATCGGAGGAGGACAGCAACCCATTTTGTAGCACTCGTTCTGGCCTGGTGAGCGACCGGGTGCCAAGTGACAGCGATTCAACTTACTGAAAGTGTTTTGTTGGTAGTATGCCACTGCCTTGGCCAGGTATGCCATGATACTCGCGTACAGCTTCGTCAATGCGCGGCGGAGCTCGTCTGCGGTTTCTGACTGAGCGTTCTGAATAATACGCTCAACAAGCGTGTTGCGACAAATGACCTCAGCAACATCAGCCGTATTGTCGAGAAGCTCATTGTACGTGGTCAAATCCCCCATGGCGGCCTTCGGGCATTAGCCAGGTTATCGCAAATGCGTCACATTACTTACGTCCAACAGGAATCGGACACCAGCCCAGGGCAGCGCAGCGTGAACCGGATCGTATGACACGGCAACATCAACAACGCCCTTGAAGTGGTTTACCCATTTGGTAATCTTGACGAGAACGTCCCGCACAATGACCTTTTCGCCATTCTTGCGTCTGTAAGACCATGATTTATCTCTCAAGCCTTGCCTGGCCTTTTCGGTAGTTGCCAACAGCTTGTTGAGAACGTCTTGCTTGGTGTCGTGAGTGTGGTTAATTTGCGTCTTCAGATCGTCACCTAACATGTTAAAAGCTTCGGCCCAAAGACTGTCGCTGCGTACAAGTTAATGAGAAAATACATGAGGTGAGTATGCCGGTGCGTTACCTGTCTGGCCTCAGAGATCTTGCTACAATCATTACATCAGACGCTTGCGCAGCCATGGTCGTCTCTTCTGACGCTGGACATGCTAAGGTAGATGTGCGTTTCGTCAATTGATTAGTTACGCCCCAACCAAGCTCTTGAGAGCTTAAGGGAATCTGCGTACGCCTTTGTTCACGATGCTGTCTTGGAGGTGCAACGGGATCATCTCACGAGGGGTGCATCAGCACAGCAGCTGACGTGCATATCACATCACGTGCAGCATGAAAAAAAATCAAATGCTGCGCCGCTGTGCATGCACACGTGGAGAAAGGGGTGGCAAGCGCTCGAAGGGCATGGCGAAGCCTGGCGCCTATTTCATTGGAGCGTTGTCTCTGCAGCCAGCCTTAGACCTCCTGTATGTTGATGTTCATGAGGCAGTGTTGAAGGTTCCGCGGCCAGTGTCCTATCATCCCTCGCTCTTGATTTTATGACGTTAGAAAGCGAAGGAGGCCTCCGGCTGGCGATGAAAGCAACCAACAGAGCTTTCTGTAACTTTGAAAACGGAAGTGGTGGTGTCCTTTATGTTGGCGCGCTTCAAAGTCGGATCACGATGTCCGCGGAGGGGAGTACGGTCGCGGAGGGTTTGGGCTATAGGAGCAGCATCGCGCAAACCCAGCAAAGCCGGCATGCTGCTACAGCGGTGCACAGACACGTCTTCGGACGTGTATCTGCTGAAATTCCTACGTAGAACTTGACATGTCTGAATCCCATTGGAGTCTCGATAACTCATGGTCAGTGTAAAAACTGTAATGGTGGCGAGGCTTTGTTGAACAGGCTTCTGCATGGACAACAAACATGTGCCGAAGGACACCTGATTGATTGACTGTGGGGTTCAAGGGGTATATAGATCCGTCTGCCGCGGAGCACGCCGTGTTGTTTAGGAACTGACCCCCTCGTCCCATTGCGGACTGGCGTAGCCCGCACAGCGCCGTGACTGACTGGCTTGGCCTACCAACGGATGGCGGGGGTTCGCTGGGCAGACGGCAGCGAAATTGGCGTCTCTCTGGACGTCCCCATCCACCAACACGGGCGGCGCCGGGGCAGCATAGTGCTGCATTTCGGGCGAATCTGTGTGGCGTGGCTCTCTGCTCCATGTAGCAATGCCTCATGGCGATGCGATTAGTGAGACGAGCAGAAGGCGCGGCGCAGTCTCGTTACTTGGCAAGAGATTTCACGGGTACGTCCTCATCGCAGCGTTTGTGGCTTTAGTGTCCACTGTATAAGCAGTGAAGCACGGTGTCTGTCGCATGACGGGGATCATCGTCCACGGACGCAATAGTAGGCTGTTAGCACAGTCCCACGGACTACTGAGTAGCTAAACTGCTCGGGTGAGCCACACAGTACATATGGGAACGCACCCCACCATGGACATTCCAACAAGGGCCAGCCACGATTGGAAGCACGTCGTGAGTAGGATACCGGTATCACACCCTGGTCATATAGCACTAGATGTGACGTGCCAGGTGGGCCATCTCCCAGCGGCCGCTAGAGCAGTCTGGCCGCTGCCTCAGAGCGAGGAATATTTGCCACTGACCGGGTCGTGCCGAGCTCGCTTCGGGGGGACCGAGGTCATTCAGGGTCTCATTCATAAATTGCACTCACTCAGGTCGGACGAGCGCTCCTTTTCTGAAAGCTCTCAGTGTGGCGGTCTACATACAATGAGCCACCTCGTACTTCTCTACCAGCAGCTATGTGATACGACCGAAAATCGCCAGCTTGTGCAGGCAGTAGCCACATCAATCACAGCGTTTGCCGAGCTGTTCGTAGAACGTGTCGAACCGTGTCGCAAAACGAAGGGGAAGAGGAATTGAGAGTAACTGGAATGCCAGGTCATAGTCGCTGGTTGCGGCAAGCACGACAAGGCCATGAGCAATGTTTAAGTAGCCCGGTGGAAACTTCGATTGCTACTCTCATATCATCCCGCTGCGAAGGTTTGCGATCGGATCCTTCAACAGTTCTTGGGCGGCTGCGGTCCGCAATAATGCCGAGTTGACAGCGCGTGGCAACGCTGGGAAGCCAGCCCATCAGTTGAATAATGGCCCCTCACATTTCATCGGAGGAACGTTTAGTGCACGGGACATGCTGTAGGTGCCTGCAGCGTGGTCTCTCCGCCCTAGCTGGCAGAGGTAGTCAGTACGTCGGTCCAGAACACGAGGGTGGTCAAGACTGGCCTGTTCACCGTTCACGGGGGCGACAGCTGGCCAGTGGCTCTCGAGCATGAGTCGAACCAAGACTGCTAGCCTCAGTGACCGGGCCGTGCCGGCCTCCGTCCTATGTATCCTCGCGCAGGTAGCCATTTGAGCTTTTGTGAGGGAACCGTTGTCTTTCGGCGGCTTTTTAACGCATGGTACTGACGCAATCGACCGGAGTTCGTCAGGCCAGTCGTCGCAGTACTCCATCTACGACGACTACTACAAGGAGGAGCTCGAGTACGTCTACTCCAAGTGCGGCGGCTCGGGCCCGACGGACATTCCCCCGCCGATAGACGTCGAGGAACCCGTCCTCGCCCCGTACTGCGTCAGCGGGAAGCGCTACACCACCGCGGAAGCCGACACGTGCGAGTCCATCTCCAACTCGACCGGCGTCTCCTCGCCCGCCCTGTACATGGGCAACCAACAGCTCATCCGCGACTGCTCCGACATCGAGGCCGGCCTCGTGCTGTGCGTGCCCGTCACCTGCCAGACGTACTACGTCCGCCCGTCCGACACGTGCACCTCCATCGAGACCGCCTACGAGCTCGAGTACGGCACCGTCCGCTCGTACAACTCGTGGGTCAACTACGACTGCTCCAACCTGCAGCCCGGCACCGACTTCTACGGCAAAATGATCTGCGTCTTAGCCCTCCTGTCCTACCACTACTACCTACTTAGCGCACCCTAGCTACTTCAAGCAGCAGGGCCTAGTAGGTAAATCAGAAGCCTGACTATAACGTTATTAATGTCTATACCTACCTCTACTTCAACTTAGAGCAGTAGGCTTAGAACGGCTGCTCTATAGGTATTACTATAGGTTGCCTAGTGTAATATAGGGAAGAGGAGTCCAGCTTATACAGCTCTCCTAGAGCTCTGGTGGGCAGATCATTTTGATATAGTACTAATCTAGGAACCCTAGGTAGGCTATAGAGATAAGATGCAAATCAACACACACCTAGGCTATAACTCTTATATGCTAGTTGACTTCTGGAACAGCAGAGACATAAGGCCTAGGGTTATGACTTATACATAAAAAAGCCTAACGCTACAAATACAGCAACAAAGACCTATCCTATTAAGAGATATCTTTTGGTTAAAAGCTGGCGACCTAATGAATACCAATATATATAGGCTACTAGGTGAGCCTGCTAACCATACAACTACTGTTCTACTGGATTACCACCCACCAGAGAGAGCCTTTATAGCTGGGGATCTAAATGCCTGCCACTCCTCTTGGGAGCCTGGGTCCCCTAGCTGGAACCAAGCGGACGATATTGCAGAGTGGGCTGAAGGCTGCTATCTTGAGTTCATCGGGGAAGCTGGGGCTCCAACCCATACACGCCGGGACGGAACAGGGTATGGCCGCGTAGGGCCGTGACAGTAAACGTGACTATTATACGAATAAGAGATGCAATAACTCTTTTAAGAACCAAGGCTGTTCTTGCTATGAAGATCGCTTCATCACATTTTCATCTTGCCTTTTTACATCAAACTTCTCCCGCCGCTGTGGAGCTTCGAAGAAAGGTGCTCTCAAGATGATTAGGAGTAGTCGTGAAGCTCCCTCAGTAATATGGCAAATTCACATGCACATTACTGGAGATCGCGGTAGTTTTCGGTCTTCGCTTTCTTTAGGTACAACTCAGACTAATGACTGAAATCCCCTCAAACTTGATAAACTGATCTCAATCTTTCACCGATACGCATAACACCATTGAGACCCATCAGGGCCAGGGTGGTATTAGTTGCCGTTCATGCGTACCAGCTCCCATGAGTTGGGGCTTTGACAGGCCTGGAAGAGAAAGAACAGTGCCATGACTCCTGTTCGTCGGCAGATGAACTCACAATGCCCCATTGCAGCCTTTTCTCCCAAATTTTCGTCTCATGTGAGTCAGGGTGACATGCCGCAGAGATAGCCGCACTGCAGCTGCCAGCTACCGGGATCCACCCGAATCTTAGGCGGCGTGCTGCCGACCCGAGGAGAAATACGATCATGACCAAACCAAGCACAACAACACAGATTACGCCAATAGGCGACCATCCACAGGTTTTGATATCATCGTCTATGAAGAGGTCTGAGCGGTGATCCGGATCCGAAGGGAAATGTTTCTTCACATTGACTAGAAAGAAGCTTTGCGAGATGAGCCAGTGTAGACCTCCAGAGAAAAGCAACAGTGGGATCGAGTATCGGTATGGTAGCTGGAGAAAATAAGTGCTGCGTTGAGCTCCCCGTGGTGTGGAGGATACTCGAAGGCTTTTTGCTTCCTTTGAGTTACTGAATCTATCCCACTCAGTAATGAGTGAAATATTGGTGAACAGGGCGTTGTAAGTAACGTAGAGAAACGACATTATGACTTGTGGGGTGTTGACCAACAATACGAATGGTATTATTGATGATGTAAATTGTGGAAGGAAAAACCCAAAGTTAATGCGAATGAGGGTTTTGGTGTTGGTTGCACCAATGCCAAGAGCCATGATATTTCTACTACCATTCATTCGATTCAAGCCGCGAGACAGTAAAGCGACGCAGACGGCGAGGGAGGCCAGATATCTGTTATTTTTGTTAGCATGAGGTGAAAGCAGTGAGATATTTGAGACTTACAGTAAGATGCAGATGATCCAAAGTCTAAGCTTTACTGCGGAGAACTTTCTCCGTCGTGTGGCATCAAATCGCCGAGGAAGCTTAAACCAACTGTGGTTGACAAAGTCTGTTTTCGACTTGATACACATGTCTGCTGTTGCCTCCGAAATGCTAAAAGTGCAGATATCACAAGATCGGGCTGACGGATCATGAGGTTTTGTGCTGACTTGTCGTCTAGTAATATGCCTCGCTTCTTTCCGCTTTCGAGTAGAAGATGCGAGATCTCAGTATGGCCGCGTCTTTTAGCCCACCATAAGGGCGTCCGGCCAAAATGATCCGGAGAGTGGATGTTGACACTATTTGTAGCCAAGAGGGACTTCACAACCTCGGCGTGACCTCTTCTAGCCGCGACAGAAACAGGGGTTGAGCCGTAGTGATCCGTCCAATCTAAGGCCGAAGGGTCCCGTTTCAATAGGCAGTTGACTACCACTGTATGCCCCTCTTTGGATGCGAAGAACAATGGCGTCCGGCCTATGTTGTCCATTGAACAAGGAGTCACATTGACATCTGTAAGCAATAGTTTGACAACGGATTCATGATCACCCTCGGCAGCATACGAAAGTGCTGTTTGGCCGAATCGAAGGTTTTTGTGGTTTGAAGTAACTCTGGTAGTGTCAAGAAGAAGTGAGACCACTTCAATATGCTCCCTTATCGCTGCGAAGAAGGCTATCTTTTCGCTTTTCGCTCTTGCGGAATTCGCCCAGATACGATGCAACACTTACGCGCGGGCTGCGTCAGTTAATGTATGCTGCCGCTTGGTTTACTGCGAGCGGGATATTATCGAGAGCCCGGATGAGCTCAGTTGCGGCAGCTTCATCTATTTCGCCTTTAAACCTCTTCCGCAATAGCTCGAGCGCTTGATCCTCGCCCATAACGGGGATACGCCGTATTACTCAGCTATCACCAGCCAGCTTTTCAGCTACGTCGAGGCTGCGCGACGTGACGAGAATCTTGCCATTAATTAACTTGGGCAAGTATGAGGCAAGTAAGTCTTGCAAAACGTTATCATGTCCCTTGCCGAAAAATACGCTAGCGTCATCAGCATTATCGACGACCATCAACCACAGACTAATATCGTCCCTCTGCAGCCAGTCGCGCACGAGTGCTAGCACGTTAACCTCAGGCTCGTGCCGGCGAGGCAACGCGAGAACATCCGCAAGAGCGCAGTAGGACTCTTCAAAAGTCGCCCTGCTATTGCCGTGCACCCAGAAAACGCTGGTGCCAGGCTTATCCGCATGGACTTAGTGTGCAAACTCAATAGCCAGCTGGGATTTCCTATGACTTTATTAGTGCTAGTCTGGAGAAGCAGCATGCATGCGCTACCCAAAGCCGCCCATGCCAACCAAGGCCATTCGCCAGTCGGGCCGGCCATATTAATCTCGCATCCACTACTCGATCAAAGGACGGTGGACAAAGTATAGGGAGGGAACAGCACCATGTGGTGGGGCTTACGGGAAATCGTAGCATCCTCAGTCGCCTGGAGCCCCAGTTGCTTAACGCCCTGCTAAATATCAACAAGTACGGAACTGGCGGCACGTCAGCCTCAGCAGCGATAGGGGGCTCATCAGTATTCGCACGTCTGATCAATCTGCAGTCCGAACCAGATAGTCTCTTCATGCCGCTTAAGGCTAGAGAGAACTTGGTCAACCTCTTTGCTACTAAACAGCCACTTAAGAGCTCAGAGGCCCAGGCGACGCATCGCGGTGCGTGCGGGGTTTAAGTTGAGCTTTATCTCCAGTCGCTCGAGGTCGGCAATGCAGTCGCGAATTAAGCCAACGAGGTCCTGGGATATTAAGAGCGACCAGCCTTTGCTCCCCTCAACTAGGCGCTGTGTAGCCCGCAGAACAGTTTCCAGGCTTTCGACCTAGGTGCGAAGACGCTAGATATCTGCTCGGGCGCCAGCAACCTCCTTAGAGTACTAGAAGCACAGCGACGCGACCTTTGCGGAGAGGTCAACAATAGCGATAACATTAGCAGCAACTCCGACTCCTTCCATAGTAGTTCCGGCTCGGGCTTATTACGTTTAATAGAACGGAAGGATGTAGATGCGGGAAAGTCTGGATGCTCCTCATTTCCCTACCAGGCTGCAATCTGCATGGAGGGGAGACACAACTGCGCCTTCGTCAACCGTCATTAGCGGGCCAGACATCAGGCAAAGCATCCATAATAGCGACGACAACGGAGTAGTCCTCAGCTCGAGGACCAGGACGCAGACATTGTCATCAACAAATAAGAATATGCCCGGCGTTACAGTACAGTAGTGGAAATTTAACCGATGCTTGTGCCGCGATAGAGCAGCGAGGCTCCATTCCCAACCCTTCTAATCCCTTGGCATGATGTTTTACAGTCTCAGTCACGTGAGTATCATAATGGAGCAGTTCAGCGATTGGCAAGTTAGTAGCAGACTATTAGCAGCACGGGAGCAGGAAGCAGGCGCGTGGTATGTTCCGCGCAGGACCCGCCAAACTGGGTAGGTACTGTGAAAGAAGGCCGCAGTGGGTACTGTCGGCCGTGCCCCTCCGCCGTCTCCTAGATACTTGCGAGCACCTAAGGACCATCAGTTCCGGCGCAATATCTGTATGTGTCAGCATCACCCACTATGTACTCCCGAGTCCCGCCAATGCCGAAAGTAAGGAGGAGAATTGTTCAGAGGTGAGGAGGTTATATATGTTCATGACCGTACAAGTTGTGAGAGCACTTGTTATTGAGAGGATGAATATGACAAGATAGGCAGTGTTCTCCGCAAAAGTGCATTTAAGACTTTCAAGCCTGGACTTGCTGTTAAAAGAGCATTCCATGTGGACTATATGATAACGCAGCGAATAGGCTTGGTTAGGCGCAGGGGAAGCACAGGCCAGCTAAGCACCGAGTTTTCATTAGGCAAAGGCCGATAAAACGACTCAATCTGTGGTAACTAATCACAAACACCTTTGCATCCTTAGCGACCTTACTCTGTAGTCCAATTTGCACAAAAATCCCGCACAGCCCTCTCCATCATTGCGATACAAGCTTCTCTAAGAACATGCTCGTCAAAACGAGCGCCATGATCTAATAACATGTTTATAATACTCATATTACCTCGCTCCAAAGCCCAAGATAAAGGCTTGCGGTCATGTTCTCCCCTTATGTCTGGGTTAGCGCCGCTCTCTAGGAGCAGCTTAATGTAGTCTTAATAGCTGTATAGCATAGCGATGGATAGTGGTGTGTTCCTGTAGTTATTATAAAGGTTGATATTCTCAGCATAGGTGTAGGTAGATGCTAGTAGCCCTAGGAGTCTGAGCGCCTCCTTATTGTTATAAAGGAGGTACTTTAGAAGCGCTAGCTGGGTTATCTCTTCTAGAGGTTCAGGAAATCTAGGCGCGCCGGACAGGAGGTGAAGTGCTATATTGCTGAGAGCACCTTCCACGAGTAGATCTATCCCGCTATAGAGCAGAAATTTTACTATCTCCACCTTATCTAGAAACTAGTCTATTATAGCATATAGAAGGAAATATAGAATATTATTACTACTACGGTCTATCCCCTTATTAAGATCTATCCCTAGGATATATAGCTGCTCTATAAGGAGAGATCCTGAGATAGATATGCTGCTTTCTATAAGGTTAAGGGCTATAGCGGTTTCTCTATATATAATAGCTTATATAATACGCTTAAGAGCCTCTAGCTCTAGGTTGGGGCTATAATCTCTAGGGTTATAATTAAGCGTTAGGCTAGAGCTATATGCTAGCAGTAAAGAATCTAATGGCGATCTAGGCTATATATATATCTTATTAGAGAGCTTATTGCTTAGGCTATTAGCTATAGATAAAGGTATCTTTCTCTAGTAAAATTACTTAATTTATAATAGGGGAGGGGGGAGTAATAATAATAGTAATAGTAGTCTTATTCTCTATTAGCTATAAAATAGAGGTTAATAATAGAGATTAGAGAGGTATAGTAGGTAGGTAGTAAGAGATAAATAATATAGTATTATTATCTAGTATTACGCCCTAAGCCTTAAGGGGATTTCTAAAAACCTAATATCTACTATCTAATTTATATACTCTAGCTTTGAGTTTTACTAACTAATTTCTCTTATTACTAATATTAGTAGCTTGCTGCCTAATTACTAATAGAGACTTATTTTCCTCCTCTAACTAGGAGAGCGCTAGATTAATATTATAGGTATCCTTTATATAGGTAGGTTGCAGGTAACCTAGATATGTCTTATAGCTTTAATATAGGCCTAATGGGGGCTAACTTCTACCTATTATAGTGGGTTTCTATAAGACTAGCTATTGAGAAATAGGCTAATTGGGCACTAGCGCAGCTAGTAACTCACAAGCTAAGCTGTAGCCGCAGCAACAAACTATAGTTATAGCTTAGGATACTTATGGTTTATAACGCAGAAATCATATCTTAGTCTTTTATAATATATATAATAAAAGGAAATCTATTAGTGCTATACCTTCTAAAAATACAAAAGCAATTCGTTATTTAGAAAACACAAGAGAATTACTAAGGGTTCACTTTAAGTGCTACTCGCTATAGTTTACTATCTATTATCTAAGCATAATTATTAAGCCTATCTATTACCTAGTCTACCCGGCCTGCTAGTACTAGTATATAGCTATCTAGAAAAGACACTTTATATATACTGAGATACTAAGCGCTATTTATACCTTATTAAAGCAAAACGCGCCCGCGAGATTTTAAGTTAGGTAGTTCTATTATAGTTTGAATTGCTAGGGGAGGCTGGGATAAGCCTCTGAAGCTACTACTTAGGTCTATAGAGACGTTGTGTATAGAGTATAGTGACTGTAAAGCAGGTAGGATATAAAATAGTGCGGCTTGCTACTAGTATAATATAAACTCCTGGGTCGGCTAACCTATTGGCAACTGCACCTAATTTTATAGTCTAGGGAATTAGTAGTATATAGGTTGCTAAAAACCCTGGGCTATATTTATTGGGGGAGGTCTAGTTGGGGGAACCACTGCTAGAGGGAAGCCTATAGGAGTAGTTGGGGTTGTAGAAGGCTGTGGGGCCGCGGGTATAGAAGAAAGCGAGCTTACTAGCGGAAACGCTGCGCGCTGCGTTTGTTTAGTAGAAGACTGCTAAAGAGGAACGCTACCTCTAGGCCTTGGAATAGCCTGCGGGGTGTGTGGGATATACTAAGCGAACTGAGGTTGCTCTACTAACTTTAGTATTAGTAATATAGTAGTAGGCGCTAAGGATAGTAATTAAGTTGCGGGCGGAATAGCTATAGATGCTGCCGCTTTTATTACGCTCTCCTCTAGCTATAGTATTTTGCTGGGAGCGGCACTTATCTCAGGCTGCTAATAGCTTTTAATAATTCTGCCCCACTTAGTACTGCCTGCTTTAATAATATTAGTCTTCAATATAGCCTTCTCTCTATTATAGACGACTAGATAATCTCTATTATTCTTTTTACTATAAGCTTCTATAAAAAATATAATGTTAAAAGCGTTTTATTATTATGCATTATTCTATTGGTTTCTTCCCTTAATACCTATAAAATCCTTTGTATCTCCTAGTAGAAACTGCCTGATTCCTTTTCTGCGTAATATAGCAATCTCGCTCTTATAAGCTGCTGCGCTTAGGCTTAATCCTCAGCTCTATCCTTCCTTAAAGCCAATAGACTCTACTACTAACTAGTTCTTATATATAATGCCTCTCGCTAATACCTATATCTTCCCATTAGGCTGCTTAAAGTCATCTATTTCGATCCATAGGCCTGTCTTTAGGTGCGGAAAATCTTTCTAGTTCAAAAAACTAGGATATTTCTCTATCTAATTATCCCCAACTATATGCGTTTCGGCCCATTTATGCGAATTGAAGCCATCGTTGCGCACAACTGTGGTAGCAGATTCCGGAGACTGCAGCCCCTTAACTAATAGACCTTAATTATTAGAGTGAATTAGCGTGGGCTTTAGAGGGTTTATTACTAGAGTTTTCACTTTAAAACACTCCTTATTATAGGGTACCCCTTTAGCTAACTCTATACTCTGTATTATTTGCTCTAACTCTAGCTGCTTCTCACGTGAGGTCTTTAAGTGCCCTTGGAGGGCCTTATCCGTCTGTTCTTTCTGTTTTTGAGGGTGAGACTCTCCTTGAGTGGCGGATTGTTTCGCTTAAATAACGGGTGTTAATCCATATAAATCGGGTTCTTGTGGAGATAGTTCTTAGTTTTCTTTATTACTTATTACAGTCAGCTATCCAACAGTAGGGTTCTGCTAACAGAAGCTGAGGGATAACGCTAGGTTAATAGTATAGTCTTGCTATACTGTATTGCTAAATGAATCTTGGGGTTCAAGGAGTACAGTAATCAGTCGTAGTCCTCACAAGGGGGTCGCAGTATGAGATAAAGCTAAGAGTACCTATTAGGGTAATCACGAAGTTGATTGCTAAAGAGCTATAGAAGTCTATTCTTAGGAGTCCTAAGCCCATACTATATATAAGCCCCAAATAGTCCTTTCACCCTTATTACTAATTACTAATTAGGTATTAGTAATCGCTTAGTAACTATAGGTAAGCGCTTAGTAGTTCTTACTAAGTGCTTAGTAATCCACACTATACGCTCAGTTTTATCTTATTATTACATAACTTATACTATAGTTCTTCTATACTATAAGCATCCTAATATTCCTATAATCCTATAGTATAAATATCCTGCCCTAGCTGTCTAATGCCTAGGTGGTTTAGTTAGTTATTATCCTTATATAACGGGTTATAATATTAAATCTCCCTCCCAAAGGTCTTATCCTCAAGACCTAATATAAGTAGGTTATTAGTCCCAGTTTGGGGGTCTATTAATTATACATCCTAATTTACTTATAATACTAATACTATATCAGGTTATATTCCCAAAAATCCTACAATCTCTACGCTTTATTATTATTATCATTCTTTAAATATTATAGAGAATAGTTTTAAAGTTATACCTTACCGTCATTATCATTCTAAGGGCCTATATTATAACATATTACCTAGGTCCTTAGTTTATAGCGAGTATATCGCTATTAGTAGTACTTATTATTTATATAATACTTCTAATAATATAATCTATTAATATTTATAGTATCTTTTATTCATTATTCCGTTGCTAATTTGTTTTTATAGTGGAATGCCTAATAGTTAAGTCTCAGCGTCTAGATAATAAAGAGGGGGAGGCAGAGGAATTATTTTAAAAGAGAATAGAAGCGCTGCAGAAGGCGCAGGCTAAAGTGAATGAGACGCTTGCGAAGCTAGATCGCATTCATAAGGCTAAGAGGATAGTTTTTAAGAAGGGTTATAAAGAGACTTCTATAGTAGCTATAGAGGATAAAGAGTTAGGGGGTTCTTCTATTAA
>JAXCEF010000442.1:0-44800 GCA_037178605.1 Colletotrichum euphorbiae | reverse complement strand
CCCCACCCCAAAAAAAAACACCACCCGACCCCGAGCACATCCTGCAAGATGGACGACTACGACCCCAAGATCCACGAGGGCCTCATCCGGGACCGTCATCTCTACTTCATGGATGTTCAGGCCCACAATGCCATGATCACCTGGCAGTACTCCAAGGACAAATTCGCAAAGTTCCGCGCCGAGTTTCCGAACCATCCCAACCCCAACCTGTGGCCCGCGGGCATGCCCCTCAACGGCCTCCCTATCCCGGGTCTCTACCATCAGAAGTGTGGAATCGTCGACTGCAGTAAGTTGACCATCCCTCACCGGACCCCGCGAAGTCTTGGCTGACAGATGGAACAGAGGTCTGCCACCGCATCATGAAGTCGAAGCTTTGAGCTTCCTCCCGCTTAGCCGTGCCGAGATAACGGAGAAAGGGGTTCGATCCCGGTGGATGAGAACAGTCTGAGCTGGGAAAGATGGGCCCTGCCGCGTCAGTCTTTGACGAGATTTTTTGGTACTAGAACGAATACACACAGTACCACAATGAACTTTTGCCTGGAGAGTGACGTTGATCGTCCGGATCATCGTAGCTACCTAGATCTCCGTCGCCCTGTACTAAGCAAACATAATCGACATCGTCTCTCTCTCTCTCCTACCATCCCCCCTGTCTTTCGTTCTATCTATGAAGATGTAAACAGCCACGGCTGGCCAGGGAACTCACTCGGTTCATTTATTGTCTTCTTGCGCAGGGCAACGTCGTCACCCTCGTCTCGACGCAGGCTACGTAGGCACAGCTGCACACATTTCACGACAACAACAAAATCCCGCCACGTGTAAGGCACATACATAGATGACAGCATTGGCACCGAATGTTTCTGCATCTCGAAGAAAACATGGAGAAAGAAACAAGTCGATGCCGAAGAAGAAGAATGCAACACGGATCTCGCGTATCGGATCTCACAGTGCAACGTCTCTGCTTTACCCAAAGGGGCAGGATTGCCACAACCATCTACACTTACTCCACCAAACATCGATCGACCAGCCGCAGCCGCGCCTTTTTTTCGTCGCATTTCTTCCACCCATAGGTTCGATAGAGAGAGATCCTCGCTAAGATCGGCCAAGTCCTCCCGGCGGCTTGAATCCCCGAGCTCCCCCCCCCCCCCCCAAAAGTTTCTTCCAACGACATCATCACTCGAATATCTACCGCCGCCGTGCCAAGATTCCAAAAAAATCCCTTACCCATCCGGCCCAACCCATCGCCGCCTCGACCGTATTCAACAGCCTCACCCACCTCCACACGAAAGCCTCGCAGTCCTTGTAATCCTCAGCGTACACATCCCACGTGGCAATCTCCTCGCCCTCGTCCCTCTCCCCATCCGCGACCCTGGGCCCGACGAGAAGGGCCCTGCCGACGGCGCCCTCGTCAGCAACGAGCCTGGTGGCAGCGTCCACGACGTCGTCGAGCCTGGCACCGCCCGCGCTGCCGCCGAGCAGTGCGGCCTCTTCGAGGCGCGGCAGCATGTTGCTGTCGCTGATGAAGTAGGGACAGAGCATGTTCAGCCGCACGTCGTGCGACATGTACGCCGTCGCGCGCATGGCGCGGAAGAGGCCCGTCACGGCGTGCTTGGACATTGTGTACGGCGACTGGCCGGGGAAGTGGACCACGCCGGCGACGGAGCCGATGAGGAGGATGCAACGGTCTTTGGCCGCCGCCGTCGCCGTCGCGTTTTCCGTTGCGGGGGAGCCAGAACATGCCGAGGTGCGTGGTGTACGTCAGCCCCATGATGTTGACGGCGATGGTGTTGGTGGACGGCTCCTCGGGGGCGTCCGGGTCCGATCTGGAGGGGGACGGATTGTCGAAGGCGTAGTTCGCGGGGGGCATGTTGATGCCGGCGTTGGCGACGACGACGTCGATGGCGCCGTTGGGCGAGAGGCGCGCGGCTTCCTTGAAGAGGTTGACCTGTGAGTCCCAAGACGTGACGTCGCAGGTGACGAAGTGGTGGGAGCCCTCCGGATGGTCGGTGCGGAGGGAGGCGACGAGGGATTGGCCTTCCGAGGTCTTGATGTCGCCGACGACGACGTTGGCGCCGTGGGAGGCCCACTTGCGAGCGAAGAGGGCGCCGACGCCGAGGGCCCCGCCGGTGATGATGACGGTCTTGGAAGACAGCGTGGACGGGTCGTAGGGTTTTGTCGTTTCGAATGGGCCCGACAGGCCGGTTGTGGGGACCAGGTTGTGATAGCCTTGATCAACAACCGTCATGTTGGGCAGATCAGGCTGTACGCAGCTGCAATTCCCTTTTTTTTTTGGTGAGACGTAGGAAGATGAGGTCTACACAGGAGGTTCGCACCAACTCAAGAAAGACAAACGAAAGAGGTAGAACTGGAGTTTGTGGCTCTGGGAATATATCAGCAGGGCTGATGAGAGGATGTTGAAGCCGCGCAACAGTCGGGGGAAGAGCCTCAAAGGAGAAGGGAGGAGTTCTCACACCGCCCAGCCATCGAATTACGTGTAGACGACATCCCCACAAGCGATATGATGCGAGTAGTAAGACTACGGTTTATGGAAAATGGCTGACTGCGGCAATGGACCCTCAGCAACGCCCCAGAGTAAAAGCACTGGGATATTCTAGCGCGAGTGCGGGCTGATCCAACCGACATGTGTCGGCTAGGCTCCCGATGGAGGCTGGTGGGAACGGCAACGCAGACGCTCGTGGATCAGAAAGAATATCAGATGGCCGCCATTGGGTGAGTTGCTGGCATCAACGACCCGAACGGAACTAATCGCAAGGGTCGGTGGCTCTCCAGGACCGACCGACCCGTGAAGTCGGGCAAGCTGGCAAAGGCCTCCGAGTCGGCGGGGCCGGCTGATGACGCTCGCCGGACTCCTCCCTTGCCCTCGCTGGCGTTGAACCCGCCCGCCGAGAGCCAGCCGTATGACTTAGATTCCCCGAACGAACAAACGCAGAGATACCACGCCGGTGAACGGCACGCGTATGTGTCTAAACTAGTGAGCGTCTTTGGGAAGGGGGAAGCAGAAGCTTGGGGCTCCCTTGGCCCCGTGCCATGAAGTAGTCTGTTCCACCTTGAAAATCAAGGGAATACCTGCCCGCGTTCTGTTTCGGTTGTGTCGGCGTCCCGAGGTATGGTCCAAAATTAGGTTCCAGGGGTTACGGCTGTTTTCGGACGAGGACTGTTTTGTGTGCTGCAGCCTGCATGCTTGACGACAGGACAAGCTTGGGTATTGTCGGTATGTAGCTGCCCCCGTTCCTGTGAACCCTTGCTGGAGGCTTTCCCAAAAGGCCCTTCCTGTAAATGGGGATAGTGGACATGAGAAGAAGCGTCGAGATCATGGAATGTCAAATTTACATCTCATGGAAGACGGCCAAATTGGTTGGTCGCCAAAGGGTCAGTTGATTGTGCCCACTATAGCGATGCGTCGTTCCGATAGGTATCCTGCGAAAACTTGGGCACGCATACTGGTGTCCAGCCAACAGCAATGGCAATGGCGAAGAGCGGCAAGGTTCAAAACCGCGGAACCGGTGTTGGCCGACTCTGCGCGGCAAACCTTCCGGATCACAAAGACTGCCGCTTCTCATCAGCCAGAGTCCCTCAAATAGTCATGCCTCGCAGATAGGAAATATATTAACTGTAATATTATTAGTTTAAGCTTATTATTAGTAGTATTCTACTTATTAGTATTTGATTTAAGAAATTATTTAAGCTTATTAGAGATTCTAATTTAAGTAATTAATATCTTATAATAATAGAATAAGCTTAATTTAAGCAAATACTATTAATATTAATATTAAGGGAATCAGATCTAATAATTAAAGGGGGTAAATACAATTAGATATAGTTAAGAGTAATAGAATATTATTAATATTTATATTATAAAACTATACTAGTAACTATAGTAGCTCTATACTAAGTTATATTAGCCTTAAGATAATAGTAATACAAACTTTTGAATTTCTAATAGTTTTTATAATATATATAATATAAATAATAAGTAATATAAGGTCTCTATCTCAGAGTAAGAGCTAAGTACTTATACCTTATAGATAGAGTGAAAATGTAGTATAGAGGTGGGTTGATTCTCTAAACTACTATTATAGTTGGAGAACTAACTAAATGGGGGATCCCCACATCAGACTTTCCCATCCTGGGTTCCCGACTTAGCTGCACCTGCCACACCCTCAGCCAGCGTCCATCGGGTTCTACGTTTTTAGAGGCGGCATTGCAATGTTGGGGATTCTTGCTGCGCCGGTGTCGCTCAATTGCCGTGATCCGACCGAATACGCCCAGCTCAGGCCTTACCAGCGACGTCAGTGCTGAAGCATTGGATTGATCTGGAAATAGTTCTGACTTCGCTTTTGGGGGGTACTCATGGTGTCAAGGGGGCTCCAGAGCCAGCCACAGCGTGATATCGGCGACTGGTATCCGATCACGGCCTACCCGAAGTCCGTGTTTGCTATACCAAACATCGCGTATGTCAACCACATCTAACGGCATTCGAGAGACACAATCGTGTCGTCGTCGTCTGTCCCCAACGCCAAGCTTTTCCGAGAACCATTCACAGTCCCCGCAAGCTACTTTAGTGAACGGTGGGACGATGTTTGTCGTCGTATCGGAAGTCTTCCTGTGGGACACCCTCTCGCCCAAGCAGACACCCTCGCCCTGTTCAGGGCCGTTTTCGGTATAGCCTCCCCCGCCATCGCTGATACCCGACGACGCTGGTAATCCTGCTGTGACATCGTGGTACCCGTAATGTGGTTCTTGTACGTCTAGTCGCTAAATTGCTGCGTGTTTACGTTGCTCCTCACGATCTTCTTCGTGCTGCCATTGTCCTTATCGCGGTTTTCGTTTTCGAACATATTCCTCTCAGCATCATGAGGCATTCGGCTGTGTTGCATGAGGGCGCTGACTAGATCCTTGGGGGCGGTCGACTAAGCCACCCCGTTCCAACCTGCGATTTGACTCAAGGCATGTGCCAATGATTGGCCGTCGCCTCCTGAATTCCATAGTCGGGAGGAGTTGCAAGTGATCGGTGCCGTCGCTTTGGAGAGCCATTCCCTTTCCTCCGAACTGCTCCGAAGCCCTTAAACTCTGTCGAGGTGCACGGTCTGAGAGCAATAAGCACCGTCTCAGTCGGACGAATTCTCCACCACCGGTCTGTTTGAACAGCAGGCGGCCATGCTTATGAAGTTGGTAAGTAGTCCTCTCCGATTTGGCGAGGAAGTGCCCCTGTCTAAGGGGCTACCCTCATCTAAGGACGTCATGCGC
The DNA here is from genome assembly GCA_037178605.1 of Colletotrichum euphorbiae. Classification (NCBI taxonomy): domain Eukaryota; kingdom Fungi; phylum Ascomycota; class Sordariomycetes; order Glomerellales; family Glomerellaceae; genus Colletotrichum; species Colletotrichum euphorbiae. The sequence continues at coordinate 39,535 of JAXCEF010000442.1, read as the reverse complement.
CATGCAGGATCGGAGGCGGCTTAACATGTGTAAGAATGAGAACGTGCGACCCATCACCCACAGCGGTTCGAATCGAGCCTTGTCGTGCCCTGGGCATGGCGTGGTACCGTGATAAAAGCCATCATCGCTTGTCTTGGTTGCAGGCACCAGGTCTCAGTCCCCGATCTCAGAGTGCCTAGTCGCCTTTCAGCCGCGAACATGGTGGCCCAGAGGTGTCGTCGTGTGGCTGAAAAGTCACGAACCCTGATCCAGTCGCCAACACAACTGACCGAAACGGCTAGAGATGTATCGGGATGAGCGTTGCACGAGGCACCCCCATTAGCCGGCGCCAATCATTTCCAGACGAAATGTCGAGTCGATGACCATTTTTTCGAAGCTCATGGTATTCGTCCCAAGGAAGAGCGCGCTGCTTGACTGACTACAGAGCGCTTGCACTCGGAAATAAAACGCGGTCACATCCGCATAGTGGCTGCATGTTTAGCTGACGGAACTTCCCCAAGAGGCATGGACCAGAGAGATAGTACCCGCCGGATTGCTGATCGAAGCGTTGCAGTTGCAGTAAGCAGCAAAAGAGCATAACTTCATCGCTTACTGCTGCGACTTGTTGAAAGCCCTATGACCATATCAAAAGTGATACGCGAGTGCGGAACTTCTCCAAAGCCACTGGCCGTAGTCGTGCTCTGCCGGAGTTGCATTGGCTCCAGTAGACGGGTCGACATATCGAAATAAGCGAAGGCGAGAAGCCAAAGACGAAAATGCCAAACTTTCGGTGCCGAAGCGACGAAGGTTATTTTTAGAGTTTGGCCAAAGTAAGAGCTCGCTGCTCTTGAACTCTAGGTTGAGAGAAGACAGCTCAAGGTGAACCTATGAAAGGCTGTGTGGTTCCTCGGTGGTTCCTTGTACACATCTACCACAGAGTCTGTTCCCACAAGGTCTCAAGTAAGCTGTCGCCGTTCACATGGCCTATCCTTGAACAGAGCTTAAACGGTTTACCTGTGAATATCACGCCCGGCGTCTCGACCAGCAGCTCCGTAACTGCCCTGAAAGTCGACCACCGGGAGAAAAAGGTGACTGCAACGCGAATAGGAGCAACTTCTTCACCGTTCCCGTCGGCTTTGGTGAGTAGCAGTAGAAAAATAAATGGTGCATTATTCCATGCCGCCCAAATTCTGTAAGGGCAACTTCCCCGCGGCAAGTTGGCCGACCAAAATCTGGGTTCAATTGCCAGCAAGGTGTGCAGTAGTCGCGAAATGCATGGGTCTAGCCTTATGGTTGATATCGTTTCGAGACTCAGGTCTGTGCCATGCCTGATGCTCCGGACGAGAGCATCTAAGGCTTATCCAGCATCAACTAAAATGACGGGCGAAGCATTTCGACGCATGACGCGTAGGCCTTCGTCAAAATAGTATCAATTTCAAGAAAGCCGTAGTAGGAGGCGTGAATTTGCCTGAGAGTTAAAAAGCAACTTGAACCTGGTAGATACGAATATTCAAATGAGAGGATGACAGGACAAACCAGATGCTGCCATTAGGCCGCAGAATAAAGTATTGACGACCGGGCCGCGCCTGTGAGGAAACCCAAACATGTCAATATTTGAAGAGCAGGGTCATTCCCGGAGTGTATGAAGCTAAGCATATCCTCCGCAAGAAGCATGTGAACATCAAGGTGTACACCTCCTCCGGGGTTTCAAGTGTTAGCGCGTGAATTGCCCCACGACACTATACCCAAAAGTCATAAGATTGGCGCGGTATTAGTACTTTTAAATAGGCGTAATTTATGTAGTATACTTAGTAGCCAATACTATTGCCACCTTAGAGGGCGACGTTGAGGGTAGAGTTGACGGCGATATTGAGGGTAGGGTTTATGGCGACGTTGTGGTTGGTGAAGTTGCGATTTTGGTGGTAGTAGTGGTAGTAAAAAAATCCCCTCATTTTTCGGCGTAAGTAGGAAAGTGTCGGCTTTTATTTTGGAAGTCACTTTCCTTAGAATCCCTAGAAATTGGGCGAAGATAATAGAGTTATGACTTTTATAAAAAACCTCGTTATTGGGGTGGGGAGTAATGGAGCAATTCACTGCGCTAACATTTGAAACCCCGGAGGAGGTGTACTGCGGTAAACCCTCCTCATGTCGAGAGTTTTTGCCCAGACGAGCAGGGTCATCTCGTGCTCTCCTCCGCGGGCGACCTTACGTACGAACCAGAGAATGAACCTGCCGCCCAGGCTGACATGGCTAAGTATGATGTTTCAGGTTGTAGTCAAGGATCGCTGCCGGATCTGTTATGGTAATATCTCATCCGAAGCCGACAGCTTTGCTGGCCTTCTGTGTGTGTGATACCGCATTTGCAGTGATGTCCTCGAGAGCTTCGGGAATGCGGGCTGATGGTAAATGTCGGAAAATAACGCCCATACGCCGCGTCGCATCACATCCGCACCAGACATCCGAAATGCAGGCAGCCATTATCCAAAGAGAGCGACTGGATGCGACGGAAGACCGAATATTCGGCTACTGCAGAAACTGAAGTTGTCAATGTTGTGGTGCAACACTTACGCACGGCAGTCGGTGTTTCTTCAACCCAACGAGCACTAGCTCGTACAGGACTGGAGGCTATTCACGTCACGGCCCTGCGGAGCCTGCGAATTCGAAGGATTGATGCAGATCAGACTTTTTGCACTGGTGCGAACACAGGCTCTCGAGGGAGACGTGTTCGCTTTTTGATGGTTAGTCGATCGGTTGAGACAATTTTCATCTTTTGCGTCCATAGCAAAGTGAAATGGACATATTGCCGAAGATCGAAAGTCGAGCGGCGAGCGGTTGTTGATAATAGTTAGGTAGTGTGAGTTGTGAGGGACACACTGTGGGTGTGGCTCAAGTCAATGGAAGTTTGGACAACTGGCCCAGAAAGAGTGTGGTGCAGGGAGCTGGAGAGTTTTGGTGGGGGCAGGATGCAAGTTAGGTACCTCAGGCCAGAAGTGACGGCGCGAGCTTGCCTTCCATTGCATGCAGAACAACGACCCACCTGTCCTTTCCTGTTGAAGACAAGCGCAGGCCGGAAGGCGGCTTGAGAGAAGCGAGACGCGCTAGGGAGCCCATTCCAACAAGGAATGGCGTCTTCAAAGTTACGACGACCCACTTTGCACTCTCCCCGCCCGTCGCTGCATCGCATCGCCCTTCTCCATGGGGTTGAGATATGACATGTGCCCTTGGAAATTGAGTGTGCGTTGCTATCTGATAGGACAAGCTTCACTGCTTCAGGGGTGAGCAAGCGGAGAGTAGCTTACCATCTGAGGCCAGTTATTCCCGACGCGTGTCATCTGGTCTAAACTTGGCTGCAAGACTCGTTGGCCATTGAGTGACTGTTGATCCATGAGGCCTTTCGGGTCCTCGGCGGCGTCGGGGCCTGGACAGCCGGGCCGGAAGGCGAAGCCCGTAAGTCCCTCCCTGTAGCGGGTATTCGGGGCCCGGCAAAGCATTGAGCGGCTGTTCCATTTTAGCGGCAGACTGATTATCGCCAGAAGCATGTCAGCACTCCACTGACTGGTGGCCTGCGCGATGTGCCATATTGCACATCTTCACACGCACAATTACAGAAGGCGGCCAAGTACTAGGTAGAACGTGGGTAACCATTTTGTCTAAGAAGCAAGTAGGCCTGAATTATCCTTACTTAGGTGCAAGATCTTAAAGAAGGGAGCAACTTCCGCCGTGTCTTCTGCTCCTTGTCTTTCGTGCCCTCCATTGCCGGCTGGTGAAGGTAGGGAAGGTAGGCGTGAAACAGCCAGCCTCCTTCCCGTACTTTACCAACTTTCCAAGTAAGTTCCGAGCTTCAAGCACGCAATAAGTAAGGTGATTTTGGTTGCAGGAAGATCGAAACGGAAACGCCGGGGATTACTAAGACAAAAGCCTAAACTTTCCATTGCGCGTCAACTTCTCTCTCTCAATCTCGCCCTCATTATATCTTTACCGTATCACCACTGAACCCTGACTTCTGTCTGGGTTGCGGGCACGAAGAGACGTGGAGACATAGCAGCATTGCACCAACCAGGTAATTTCTGTGACTTGACCGTCCAGCCCGATAGTTAGAAGGGAGTTGTCGCAGATATTACTGTACCATGGGTTCAGGTATGCGCCTCGCTCGCATGCAGCCGATGGAGCTCGTCCTAGGTTTCAAGTATCACAAAAGAGTTTTATTACCACTAGCCTTCCGAAGAACAACCTTGGGACTCGGATATGCAGGAGGTGACGCTACCTTACGACAGAAGGATTTGAGTTGAAGAGTTATCGGCATAGAGCCAAAGATGTGGTGGCTGTGTGCGCAAAATGGAACCGCAGCTAGGCACTGACTACCTAGCTTCAACAGACTCAAATAAGGGTCCAGGTTCTAGGCTCTCTTGCTGGGGAGAAAAAGGCTTGCTCACTGTCAAGGTGCAGAAAACCCAGGGATCTTGGCAGTCGAGCGAAAAGTATCACAGCGCAGTCTGTAAAGTACGGCAAAAACCGACGACTCTGACCGATGTGCCAAGTCGCGGCTCAAGTTCGCCAGACTAATGGTCCCGTCACCGACTGCACGATGACGAAACATGATGTATGTTGCAATCTGCTGCAAAGGCACTTCGTCGTGGAGGAAGGGAGAGAAAGGGATAGGTACGCTGGTTCTCGGCCGTGGTCTTTTCAGCATCATCATGGTCGTCAAGTGATGGTCGGAATACGTTGAAACCGCCGTTATTTCCCATGGAGGGTCCTCAGCACGGGCAAAGGGTCTTTTCGGTTCCAACCATCTCTGCTGTCGCGCCGTCGCTCGTATGCGCGAGGATACGTACCGTTTCTGGCGTGACGGGCACATGGCCTCGTCTGGTCTGTGGTCTCGCGTGGTAGATCAGGGCCAACAGATCTGTCGAGGGATTCCCAGCGCTGCCAGCGCAGGTCATTGTCTAGTAGGTCTAGCAATGCATACGTTAATTTATTTTCTAAGGCACCTTGCTACGAACGGTGAAAGTAATTCTCGTTGACATGCGCACAGAGCACGGCATCCGAGTCTGCTCACCCCCCAGTCATGGCGAAGATGTACTGAAGTACTGAAGTACCGAAGTACCGTGCCTCCGCCTTACCTTACACTAAGGTACCTACGACACCAGAGCAGCCTACTTACTTCAGAATGAATACCTCACCGTCTCCAAAAGGTCGTAGTGAGAGGTGCGAAGCACACTTCTCTAGCTCCATGCAATGACCCCGTCCCAATCCTCCCAGGTTTCAGCGGCAGCTTACTCTGTAGTGTAGGCATGAAGCAGGGTATTGCTAAATAATGAAGATTTTTTCCATCATACCTTACCGTCCTCCCACTCCTTCTTGCCTCAGCATACCGTGGTAGAGATTTGCTGTCATCGCGTGCCTGGCTATCTTCAAAAGCTGGGCGTTGGGTGCATCCTTGGTCTCGCAGGCAAGGCATGCATGCAACGTGCCTGCCTCAACACAGCAACAGTCTTGCCTTATCAAATTATTTCCCTTCCACGTGCGCTCCTTCTCCGATGCGTGCGTGCTGCAACCTGCAAGAAGCAAGGAAAGACTACAGGAAACTCGAGGAAAGTGCCACAGATAAGCGCTGCCCCCTCCCTCACCTCAAGGCTCAACCTGAGGTACCTTACCTTACCATAGGTAGGTAGAATTCCATGTCCTCCCTGCCTTATGTGGTAGGTTTCCAGGGGGGTCAGTACCTTCCTTCCCCAGGACCTCTTCCAGGAGCAAGTGCTCCTCGAAAGACGAGGTGCCGCATGCCTCATGCCTCACGCCTCAAGAAAGGATGGGACAGGTCTTCAGAAGGTGCTATTTCTCTCTGCCTGTCGTTCCTTCATTTCCCGTTTCGAATGGTGTGTCTCCACTCTTGCTTGTCGCTCTGAACTTGGATTGGCGAGAAACGCCGTGTTAGTACGGCACGGCAGACCAGAGTGCGACACTGATCGGGGTGTTACTGGGCATGAGGAACCTCGTCAGTTGCCGTCCTTTTCCTCCTTCACATTGGCTCTGTCCTGCCCGGCCAATCCATCCCTGTTTCTCTGTCTGCCCTCCGAAAACTGCACTCAACCACTCACAGCCTGACTGCGGATGTTGCGAGCTTCCCCGGCACACGTTCCGCCTGTTGCTGTATGCTGTATGCTGCGCTGTATACCTACCCTACCTTACAGTCACCACCTCACATTGCCTGGCTTTGACCATTTTGTGGCTGAGGATAGCACCTGCGCTGGAGAACAGACAATCCTTTCCGCGTCATTCTTTTCCAATAAGCACCTCCAAGACTGCAAATACCACCTTCTACTACCTAAGAGATGCAGTATCTTGTACGCACGCTTGCGCAAAAGGCAACCGAAGGGCCTCTCACCTTCTGCACGTCCTCTCTCTCACACACTCACACACACACACACACACACACACACACACACACACACACACACACACACACACACACACACTACTAGACACCGACTGCCACACATAGCACGGTCGATACTTTCAGAGAGGCACACTCATACCTCAACCAGCTCATCCACTGCACCACCATACCAGCTGCCAGCGGGACAGACACACGCGCCTCCTGTCCAGCACCAGCCCTTAAACGGTGCCAACGATCGCCGAAAGTCTACAAGACCCCTGAGCCCGGTCGTACTGCTACCACCATCTTCAGCCAATCCGCGCCCTCTCCTGACGCCTTTGTCCCCTCTAGAGGCTGTGCCACCAAGGAATCCGGCCTAGCAGCAGAGTACCGGCAGGGGCCTCCCCCTTCTCTTGTCTCTCCTTCTCGCCCGCCAGCCTGCTTCCCGTCCTCCAGACTCCAGGTCGGTTTGTCTTGGAATTCCCACCCGTCCGTCACATTAGCTTGACCAGACAGACAGAAGACACCACAAGTCCACAACCATCACCACAACCCAAGGCCTAACTAATTCCATTCCTACCACGCCCGCGACCCCCGCTCTTACCAAGCACGGTACTTCCCTCCGCATCCTGCTGCAGCTGGCGTTACTGCTGTCGCTGCAAGCCCTACTCCCTTCCCTTCCTCAAGGAAACACAAGCGCAACATCTCCAACCCACCCACAGAACTTCAACAAGACTATTCATCAGTTTCATCCATATCAAACAAATCCATAAACAGGAACCTAGCGGCAGCCCGGAGTACATATCAAACGCTCACAAATCCCTACATCGAAGCAAAGATAACGCAATCACAAAGATCGAAGGCTGCAACTAAGGTGGCTGGTCACTTACACAGGAAACTTCGTCGAGGTGGTCGCGTCTCCACCAAGCAAGGTACACCACAGATACAAACGCCATAGTAGTGCCTCAGCCCACATCGAACGCTTTTCAACCTGACGCGATCAGCCTCTGATTGGTTCGATACGTCGCTCCCGAAGACTCCAGCGGCGGCCTGCGATTGGCACTCCACCACATCTTCTCCCTTGTCCCCCTCCCTGGTCCAAGTCCAAGTCCAACCCGGGACTGGACTGGACTGGACCAGACTCCGACCCTCGAACAAGGGCCACCACCTCAAGGGAAACACCGTCGAAGCCCCCAGGCCCAGCGGCCACCAGGACCTGGCACCACGAACCGACTTGTGTTTCCACACACCCACCTTCTCTGAGTATGCACATTGGCAATCGCCCTGCAATGAACTTTAGGTTCCCTTCCAGTAATACCTGCTGCGGCACCCGGCCTGACTGACCTTGGCTACACAGGCTACTGTTCCTCTTGTTTTTTTTTTACGATAATTACTTTCGCGCGGCCAAAACCCCACGATAAGTTGACGACATCTACGCCGTGCTGCAACATCCTCCCGCCTTTCCGCCCGCTTCTTGATCCCCTTTCCCCGCCATCCACGTTCGCGCAACAGCACGTATGCATAGCAACAACCAACAACCTGACCAGTGCCGTCAGCTCTCACGCGACCTTCAGTTTCCCTCTCAAGCATCCAAAAAGACCCTCCACTCCCGTTAGTCGCCTGTTGACGTTGCCTTCGTCGTCTGGCTCTTCACCCACCCTTGCCGTAGTCCTATTGCACACCCGTCACCACAAGCTTCTAGGGGCCCTGGCAAGTCGACCTGCTCTAGCCTGTTGTCTACTGCATACCCACCGCGCGGCGCCGGTACCTAAGTCGAACGCAACCAGCAACCCAGCATCCACACCCACAGGTGCGCTGCTCCCCCATGCTGACGCACCGCACCGCACCGCGGCGCACCCAACCCAACCCATCAAGGCGCGCACCTCATACACCAATTCCTTTTGGTCTTCCCTCACTCTCGCACACTTCCCACTAACACACCTTGTCTTCACATTCTAACTACTGCACTCAATACCACAATCACCTTACCCGCCGTACCTTGGCACCGTACCCCTTCCCTCTTCCTCTTCGAACTCTAAGGCACGATACTTAATCTTGCGACAGCTCATCTCACGTTTCTCGCATCAGGCCTCCTTCACCTAAACCAACTCCAGCACCCCAATTTTTCCACGCTGCCTCTGTAGTAGGCTGCATTCCTCGTTAACCTCAAGCTCGTCGCGCCCAAGGAATCGGCACCAAAATTCGAAATTCTGATCGCGTCTCTGACAGCAACTGGGACCACTTCTTTCGCGCTCCCGTCAATCATCCATCTGACCAACGCGATCGTCGCAGTCGGTCTGTCCACTGCATTTGCATCGAAATCACGAGCCAGCGCATGCACCGAACCACCGGCGGATGACCGGCGAGCAAAGGTGACCCAGGCGCATCTACAGTCACCATCGACAAGTTTGAGATGACATCGAGTCGTGCTAGTCCTTTACCACCGACATCAACGTTTCAAAAGACCGTCATGGCTGCGCCAGCTTTCCTACAACAATCGCAACCCTTCAGGCCATCCAACGGCCAGCCATCGTTCCTGTCAGCTAACCCCTTCGAACGCGATGCGGCCAAGCTCGCAGGCACCCCGTTCGCCAATGCGGGACCTGCTACCGCCTCCGTCCTGATTCGCCGTCTTCCGCTGAATACGTCAGAAGAGTCGCTTCGGCTCATGGTGGTTTGGTCCAAGGAGTTGGTCGACGTTGAGGTTTTACCTGTGGACCAGTCGGAGGACAAGGGCTTCCGATCGGCTGTTCTGAAATTCAGAACCACGCATGGCGCGATCGAGGCGAGGAACATGCTGGACGGCAAATCCAATATTTCCAATGACGCCAACATGATTGTTGAGATGCTTGCAAGCAGTCCGACTTCTTCAAGGAGATATCCGGAACCCGCAGGCACCGGATCCTCGAGTGCGGCTTCCTCTGCTACGTCCTCCGCGCCGACTTCGCGACAGCCGTCACGATTCAACGGCGCCTTCCAATCTTTGGAGAAGATCTCGCCACCTTCGAATGGTTTATATGGCGCCAACGAGTTGCCAAATCCAGAGTCCAGCGCCCACTATCAGAATCTCTTCTCTCCGCAATCGCCCATTGGAAATCATCTCACCGAGCGCACTCGCGCCACAGGAAAATCGATGATCAATAACGACGCTGCCGACGATGATGACACAGGCGAGTTGCTCAAGGACCCAGTGGCCTACGCGGAGAATGGTGCTACAGCCCAGCGAAGGGCAACTGCCCCACAGCTACCCATCTCTCGTCTGGCCAGCCTATCCCTCAACACCAGCTCGACCTCTGGCTCATCTTCGCTTCCACAGTACGGTCAGCAGGGGATGGGAGCGATGTCGGCTCATCCGGGTGCCATGTCGCCAACCGTAATGGGTGGTGGTCCACACGGAATACCCTTTCACATGGCAGGCAGCCACCCGTACGCTCGCCATAACTTTCCGCCAGTCAACCCTGCCGACCAGAATCCGCCGTGCAACACTCTCTACGTTGGCAACTTGCCTATTGACACTTCGGAGGAGGAATTGAAGGCCATGTTCTCCAAACAGCGTGGGTACAAGCGTCTCTGTTTCCGCACGAAGCAGAATGGACCAATGTGTTTTGTCGAATTCGAAGACGTCTCTTTCGCTACGAAGGCTCTTCACGAGCTGTACGGACATCCGCTTCATAACAGTGTCAAGGGCGGCATCCGCCTGAGCTTCTCCAAAAATCCTCTGGGTGTTCGCTCTGGCCAGACCCCTGGGCAAGCGACATCTCCTATGAGTGGAATGATGACCGGTTCTTCTAATGGCTTCAAGACCACTAATGGTCCTCCTCCTGGGCTCTCGGCTCCTCCAGGCCTCGGTGCTGGCCGTTACAGTGGCGGCTCGGCCGCTCAGACTTATACCGTCGCGGCTGGTTTCCCCGCGAGCGGAAACAACAATGTTTGGAACGGACACAGTGGCGCCATGACAGCCGGCGGGCCTGGTTCTTTGATGAATGGCAATAACTCCAACTACCTACCACCACATATGCTGGGTCGATAAACGTGTCCTAAGTGACAGCATTGTGTCATCCAAGCACCAAATCGTTGTATTGGCCAAAGGACACCGGTATTGTTTTACGAAATTGAAGAGATGAAAGTGAGTCAGAAGAAAACTCGTAGCTCGGTTGGTGGCGAGCGTCTCGACGAAGGGGGCGTTTTCTTCCGCAACTGCAAGGCAAGGTTCAAAAGGCCAACCCAGTCGTTCTGGCGTTGTTGGTCATCAACTGCGCACACGCAATTTCACTCGCAGATGATTTTTTTCTGGCGACTTGTGTGTATTTTGTCATTTCCTACATCGACTCTACACGAATCCCTTTCTGCCCTAGGTGACGGACCCTCACACGACTTGCTGTTGCGGAGCGCTATACGCCGGAGTTGCGCGAATTTCTTCCGTCCGCGCTTTCAGGGTAGTGGGAGATCGGCAAGAGTAGGCGGTTTCCCCAGGCGACTTCAGTTCAACGACGCGGCACAGTCGAGATTTTTTTGGACTTAATTTCATTTTAACTCTCTCGCTTCTTGTCTTTTTTTGGCGCTGGGCTGGTTTTACTTCCTTTCATTAAGCATGGCGTGTGGATCAGACATTTACAACGGTAGACGCGCCTCAGGGAGTCTCGTCTCATGTCCCTGTGGACTATATACCCTGCGCCAGCAACTCGAGGATGGAGTTTCGGGTTCGGTACGTTTTGCGATGCCTTTTGCGAAGCATTCTCAGTATCTGGGGCAACGGGACTTTGGGACAAAGAATCCCGCAAGGAAAATGGGATATTATTGGCACAGCGACAAGCGATTGATGTACAAGGGGGAGCGATGTCACAAGGGGGAGCGTTGTGTTGGGATTTCGGGAGCATGGCATGAGTCGACCACAAAATCAAGAGAGAAAACGCCCAAAAGCAAAGAAGGAACTCGAATGGATTTAGGTTGATCTAACAGCAAACAACCCCAAAAGGCATGGAGGCCGGACAGAGTCATGTTCATTCGCGCGCATTCACTGGGATAAAAGACACGGATTGGAAGAACACGATTGCGGAAAGATAGGGAGAATCAAGGAGAGAAGGCAGTCCGACAAGGGCGCATCCTGCCTTTGGGGCGTAGGAGGCAGGACTGCATCTGTTCCGTTCATCATGTGCACCCGTCACCGCCGTCATGGGCTACGCATTTCACGGGGGATTTCGTTTGGGATTTCGTTTGGCATCAAAGACGGGAAACTATTTCAGCATCTCACACTGACACACAGTGTCAAGGACTGAATTGGGGATAGGTGATCTTGGGTTGGGGGTTTGCAAGGGTTGTCCTGGCGAGAACAAGCCCATTCTCGCGAAAGGGACCTGGCGTTCTCCAAATGTTTCGTTTGTTTCCTTGCCTTAATTATGTTTTTTGGGTGTTTATCTCCACATTGCGAGAGCGAACATGCTCCCTTATCAGGGGGAAGTCTATAGGTCAAGAAAGGAGTTTAGTCGTTTTCGATGGGAGACTGCTGTCCGCCCCCCCAACCCTCTTACCTGTTGCCTGTGAAGTGTAGTAATCTGACGATTCCTCGTTCCCAACGGAAAGGCAAAGTTTGGTGGGATTGGTGGAAACCGCTTTGGAAAGCCAACCCCACTTGATGGACAGGAACGAACGGCAAAAAATAGGAGCCCTGGGTCACGTCGGGTTACACAAGGTCGGTCAGTAGGTCGGGCAGTTGGTCGGTCAGTCGGTCGGAAACGCCCCATGTCTGGTTTAGGACTTTGGTCTCGTGGGGGCTGGGGGCGGGGGGCGAGGAGCGGAGTGAAGGGTTTATGTAAGTGTAGGGTGTCCACGATTGTCTTCACTCGTGGGGTTATCCCTGATGTTGCCTACCTTGCGAGTTACAGTGTTTGCATTGCCGCTGCCGCTAGCTATTCGCTCTCATCGGAACTTTTTGCTTGGAAAGTGAACCTCATCACCCCGGATAATCCATGCGTAAGGGGTTTCTTTCTCTCGTCTTCGTCTCGGCGAACGGGGTTTGAGGGCGTGAAGTTTTCGAATGCGGACGGGGGTGGCTGGACGCGCTTTTTGGCCTCATGGATGAAAGCAAGTTTGGGCTGGACGCGTAGCAGAGTGTGTCAACGCACACAAGGCATGTCATGTAGGGATGGATAAAGATGGGGATGGAAAGGAACACTGTAATACTCCGTCCGTATTCGATTTGGTTCAATTTGTACAACCCCCGATTCATGAGCGCACTGCTCAATTTGATTTTTGCTCACTTTGTCATTTTGTTCGTCGCATGCTCTGTGTGCGCATGGGCCAAAACAACCAATCTTTTGACGCCAACGGAGCGGCCCAACAAGATCGGCCGAAGTTTACCATCTGCAATCACCACCATCGCCCTCGTCGGCAAAATTGAATGACCACACACGGCAAACGGTTATGTCGTCAGGAATGATGTGCAAAACTATCTCCTCGACGGGGAATTGAACCCCGGTCCCCGGCGTGACAAGCCGATATCCTCACCACTAGACTATCGAGGATTGTCGGTTTTTTTGTGAACTGGAAGCTTGCAAGCGGGTCATGGGTCCCCCCCCCCTCCTCATCTACTGCCAAGACGCTCGCAGAATCCGCAAATTTAACAAACATTTGTGAGGCATTGTGATAACGCGAGGAAGCAACTCAGTTAAGGCTTATCTCTATATAGCTTGGTTGAAGGTTTTGCTCTTCTAATATCTATAACCTAATGTTTCTTGCTCTCCTGGTGATGTTGGTGGTACTCTCGTTTCATGCACAATCAGGTTGTTGGAAAAAGGAGTTTAGTTGGGAAAGGGATCGGTTGGTTAGGTTAATACTAGCCTTGGGGCAGGATATTCGTCATCCCTCTCCTACTATTCGTCACCCCTTCCCACACTAAAACCATAGAAGAGCAAACTCCCTTCAGACTTTATTTTAAAGTGAGAATATCTTTATGAATATAACCGTGAGAGTATATATAAATAAAAAATATATGTCCTATATATAGTTTACTACTCTATAGTTTTATATTATTAGAATACTTTATTTAATATATAATTATTACCTGAATTATAATTTTAAGTTAGTATTATACCTATTATAACTAAGATAATACTGTTATTAGGAAGTTAAATATATATCAAAATTTATGTAACTATATCTATATTTTAATAATTCAATTCTGCTTATATATTCAAAAGAAAATATATAAGAGAATAGATATAAGCTTAATAATATTTAGCTTATTAAAAAGTACTTATTTCTAGTTTCATTATATTGATATATATTATCAAGAAACTATATCCAGGCTTTCTAAAGTTCAAATTTTACTGAGATTTTATTTATACTTACTCTCTTAATAGTATTACCTAAATTGATATAATATGTTTAAAGAAAGGGGTGACGAATATCCTACCCCCTCCCCTTGGGTTATCTGAGTTCTCCGTGTGAGTTGAGATTGAATTCTCAATTCATTTGGAAAAATGGTTCCCGTCTCCCGACAAATAATCTGCTTTCTTTTTTTTATCCTGGAGGGTCAGAGGAAGCGAACTTCCCAACTTCCGCGTAGAGCCCGGCACCACACGGCCAGCTGCTGCGGTTTGTTGCGGACATCGCGCATTTCACCTACAGCCAAGAAGAAGGGGGGAAATGACACTGGTTTCCGGGGTTCATGTTCTGAGAAGAAATAAATTGAGATACAATGGTCTCGGAAAGTCCCACGCGCCGCATGCGATGCGACCCGGGTCCCTTTTCTTTCCTCCGATTCTGCTCTCCAACCGTAGGTGGGACTCTCACGCGAAACCTGCCTAACTCAACGAAGGCTAACTTTCGAAATAAATAAAAAACAGAGGAGAAGAAGAAGACACGGCAGGCTCATGAGATGTCTGAAGCAGCCCCGGCAGCGATTGCCAGTTCGCCAGCTGCAGCGGCGCCTTCGGTCACCCACGGCCAGGTTACCGCACATCCGGACATGGAGCTTGATGCCGAAGTAAAGAACGATCATGAGCACAACTCGCTGTGCAAAATTTGCCGAGTGTTGTGGGATAGACTGCCGATGCACAGGGTGTGGGAGGTTGCCAGTGTAAGAGAGACATCGTTCGCGTTGCATGTTGAAGCCTGGAGACGGGCGGGTGAGCTGACTGACGGTCGCGTAGCTCGCCTCGTCAAGCACCGACATCAACCAATCGCTTTCTCAACTATCGCATCGAAAACGGGAGGACTTATCACAGATACAAAGACGGCAGCAAGCTAGCCGAATCGACCTCTTTCGTCGATGGACGTATGCTATACCTTATCTCGCAAGAATACACGCATCCCCAATGATGAGCAGGAAGTCGATAGGCTGGGTGAGTGACTGCAATTTTACAAGGTGCTCACTGCAGGGATGGTGTGCTGACTGACTGTTCATGGGCAACAGACCTGCAGCACCTCACGTATGTCTTGACCTTCGACCACATACCGGGCACCGCACTGCCGAATGACCCCGAGTCCGATGTCCAACGCGTCCTTGACTGTGGAACTGGGAGCGGCATCTGGGCCATAAGATTTTGGTGATGATCACCCCGGAGCAGAGCTAGGCCTCCTTATATCCTTGTACTTTGTGTGTGTTTGGCTCTCATTGACTCTCCCAAACCCATTTCAGGTTCTCGGGGTCCATCTTTCGGCAACTGTGCCCGAAGAGTAAGTTTTCGAAAGGCTAGATCTGTTCCTGTATCTTCTTTGTCCACTGATCGTTCTGAAGTGTACCACCCAACGTCAAGTTCGAGATTGAGGACGTCGAGGAACCCCAGACGTACTCGCGGCCTTTCGATTACATGCACAGCCGCATGATGACCTCTGCTATCAATGACCGAGAGTCCTACCTCACGCAATGCTACGAGTGAGTTTCTTCGTTCGCCTAGTCTGAGACAAGAAGAGGTCCGGACTATCGACACCAGCAACCTCGAAAGAAATTTGGCCCCGGGAGGTTATCTAGAGTTGGACGAGGCCGACGTCAACCCGCTTTCGGACGACGGCACTCTGAGGCCCGATTCTGCCCTCTCGAGATGCGTGCAGATGATGGGTGAGGCCTCAGAAATACTTAGCCGCCCGTTCATTAACGTGCAGGGGTTGAAGGATGTCATGGTTGACGTCGGGTTCAGAGATGTTCATGTCCAGCGCTTCAAGTGGCCGACTTGCCCGTGGGCCAAGGACCCCAAGTACAAGGATCTTGGATCTTGGTGTGTTTGAGAATTTTACAGCTAATTGGGAGGGAATCATCATGGCCCCTTCTACCAGAGGGCTCGAACGGACCAGGGAAGAGGTCCTCGTCTTTGCCGCGGAGGTACGTAAGGACCTCCGTAATAGAAGTATCCACGCTTGTTTCTCCATGCGAGCTGAGTTGCCTTCTTGGGACTCCCTCCTGCTGGCTTCGGTCGTTAGACGGGCCGTTTACGGACGAAAGCCAGGAGGAAGCTGAGCTTTCGCTGCAATCGACTCTTCGTTGCCATCTGCCCCAAGGTTTAGTATGCTGGTGTTACCTTACCATTCAAATTAGTAGCAATGACTTATGGTATCCCCTAGGTCATTACTCCGGGTATTGCCAGAGCGAGGAAGCCCAGGTAGCCGTACAATTGTAGGTCGTACATGGGACCATGGCCACGTCCGAATCCTCGTGAT
Organism: Colletotrichum euphorbiae; assembly: GCA_037178605.1. Taxonomy (NCBI): domain Eukaryota; kingdom Fungi; phylum Ascomycota; class Sordariomycetes; order Glomerellales; family Glomerellaceae; genus Colletotrichum; species Colletotrichum euphorbiae. Next base: position 23,523 of record JAXCEF010000442.1, on the reverse strand, counting down.
GTAGCTTCCCATCCCGACAACTCCCGCTACTGAGCTGGGTAGCCAATGTGAGTGAAGCACGAAAATTCAATGCCATGTTCTCGACCACTTGGCTAAAACAGTAGCGTTGGGCGGGGCCCAGAGTGTTTAGAACAACGTTGAGACAATGAGAATAACTGTCGTATCGCGTTAGGGATTAAGACAACTAGTCTCGACAGCTCTGGGGGTAACAAAAAGCGGCGCGTCATAAAAGCACTACTCAACAGCCTCTACACCCACTCGTTCCTAGATGGCCTCGATATCGTGGCGTCTCAGACACGTAGAGCAGATTTGGGAACCAACCGGTTTTTCTTTTTGGGAGTCGTGTTTATGTGGTGGCCTGGCTCACCTCGTCATTGGATGGCCATCCTGCCTGCCAGTCCCCATTCGTCGTCGTAGGGCTGATGGTGTGAAGACAAACCTAGGTCGTGGGAGCTAGGTTAGGTCCACAGTGTCGCATCGTGTGGATGAGTCGTGGTGGTGGGGAGGAAGAAGAGACAATTGCCGCATTTCGGGCTCCGTACACCCCTCGGCGCGAGGGAGCTTTTCGGCCTCGGCGATGAGGAGGTGGGATCCCGGCACATGCGCGACCCGATGGCATCGACGCTGGGCCCCCGGGCGCGCTGATGAAATAGTACACCTATAGTGAATAGTACCTGTGGATTCATGCGTGCGGCATCATGTGAGATCACGGACTGCGCCGTTGGAACCATTTGTCAGTGCCGACAGCGAGGGCAACCATTGAAGCAGCGAGGCATCAAGCCACCGGACGTAAAGTGCGTGATCGATCAGATGAACAACACCCCCGGGGACCCAGATGGAAAACGCAGCCAGCCTGACCGGGGCTGTTTGCCCGCAAGATTCTGCAGGCTGAATTGACCTGTGCCGCAGTCCGAACTCTCAGGGCCGTCAATCTGCCCTTGTCACTAATTACATTGTTGCTCCCACCTCCCTCCACTTCTGACGTGCTCTCGGACGGCTTGTCCTCGGTGTGGCATGCGTGCAACGGGCGACGGCGCTGGCGGGCGTGCGCGGCCCTCGCGCGGGGGCCGACGAATGGAAGCGTGCCAGTGACATTGTCAGTTTGGTCGAGAAGAACGCGACTGACGGGCGGAATGGGACGGCTCTAGGCGCTCCCTAACCCTCCCGAAGCGGGCTTTCTTGGCCGCCACCTGAACGCAAGACACTTGGGTGGGCAGAGGCGTGTACATGAGGTGTGTGTCGTGAGTGATGTAACGCGCGTGTGGGCTCTCCATCGCCGGACGTGGCTGGTGGGATTCGCTTCACCGGTGAGGGGCGGAGTCTAGGGACGGGACGGGACCGGTGAAGGGAGGTGAATGAGATTTGTTGCACACTTTCGACCTTTTGCAAAATGGGATACTGAGGCACAGGAAATGGGGGTGTGCGGTGTTGGGGTTGGAGGATGGATGATGGGTGGTGACATGGAAATCTGGAACCGAGGCAAGCCGCCAGGCAATGGAGGGAGAGGGGGTGGGCATTGTGTGTGTGTTGTGTTATGTAGACCGACAGGGGCAAGCGGGATGGATGGAGGAAACTGTCACGTTGGGCCTGATATCCCCTTCGAAAAATGCTATCAGTTGTCGTTGACTTCTCTCAATTTGCATCCTGCATCCTGCAAGCAGCTTGAAGTGGCACGAGTCGAAACGTTGAAGAAATGTGATGACGGTTGCATTTGTGGATTTGTCGATTTCGTGGTGGTGTTGTGGTGTGTGTGTGTGTGTGTCTGAAGGGAAGACGCGGAAGTGGCAGCGGTCTGGACGTTCGTTCTGCAATGCGCCCATCAACCACCCCAAGCAGGAAGGGGCGGCGCAAGTCGTGCGGCGATCCGGGCCCGGGACCGACGGGCGCCCCGGTGGTGAATTAATTAAAGTGGGCGATATCCACCCCGGTGCTCCGGGCTACGGTCGTGCGTCCCCATCTCGCTCAAGCACTTTGCATCTCGTGCGACGGCGGTTGTAAGCGGGCATGGTTTTCGCCTCCGTGTAACCCGCCCGATGTGAGCCGTCATTTGAAAGGGGGAAACGAGGCAAAAGCCTTGCCGTCGGCTGACGTTGAGGCTGAAAGGAGGAATTTCTCCGGCGCATGTCAGCAAGCTGGCTTACATGGTCTTGGTTTACGGCGTTTGGGATGAGGAAACGATTCCCCACAGGCTATCTAATTGAACACGTGGAGCAAATACGAGGGTGCACATGAGGAGAGAACAAGTGGTGTTCCACTTGTCGAAATGCTCGAACCCTCTGCAAGAGCAATCGCTGAGCTGACACGGCGACTCTGGAGAGGTGGTTGGTCAGATTTCCCATTCTCCACTGTTTCGTCTCTCGTGAGGGCGTCAGAGAACTCACCGTTCGCGGCTGGGAGGTTTCACTGGTTTAGATGGAGACTTTGTCGCAGGATTTCCGCCGGAGCCCTCAACACTGTTGAATTCAATGGGGAAATAGTAGAAAATAAGGTACTGGAGCACTATTTTACCAAGGGTGTATGCTTAACCTGACGGGGTTGTCTTGTAGCAGGAGTAGTAATCCCACCTGAATAACAGGTCTGAGTTTCGCGTCAAGTAAAGCAATATGAGGGCTCCAGTGATTACAAGTGAGGCAGAAGCGGAGACAATCTTCTTGGGGAAACTTACAGCAAGCAAATGATCATACCTTCTAGTTTACCAATTTGTCCAAGCTTGAGAACCTGCGCAGATAATATATTATCCCCTTATTCCATGTGGATAGCTCGACAGCTTACCGCTGATGGTCGGCGAACACCATCATCCCATGAGAGGTGATATGATCATAGAGAAGAGAAATGCAGTATCATATGTTCCGCATACTCAGGAATAACGAAGTTTTCCTAAGTGTGACACCTAGCCACTCGATCTGCGACCTTCTTTTGTGCTCCGGCTGGCCGCTTTTATTCTCATCAGTCTACTTGACAAATTTCGCGGATTGCCTTCGCATCTCTAGTTCTAAACGCCAATTATGCTATTACCAGGCAACTGACGCCAACCTAACTCCAAGTCAGGCCATTATTTGACAGCGGCTGACATCAAGATGACGGTTAACACTCCGACTCAAATATGAAACATGCGATGCTTTGAGGTGACTTTTGGGCTCCAGGAGGAAATAATTGTTGGTGTTGATCACTGATTCTTTGCGGAGCACACAAGCCACGAGCAATACCCCGGCTTTCCCCCTCAAACTCGTCGTGTCGTAAGGTCACATGACATCGTCGCCTTCTATCATCGCTCCCACCTTCTCCCCGAGTATTATCGAGTACTCGACGTTTAGGAGAATTTCTCACGTCTCCCGTTATGAACAAGTGACCGCCAGCGGCACCGCCGGCCACAGCGGTACTGTCAGTCACAACAGCCTATGGGCCCACAAAGGCGATCTTACTCGCGCGGTTGGCGAGCATCTTGATTGGGAGCTCCGGGATGATTATGTACAATACCTTTGCGGAAGGCGAGGTCTTTGCGGCTCCTGTAGCTGAGCTGACTCCCAACGAGTAGACCGGACGTCGACCCTTCTTCATCCAGACCAAATCGGATCGAGCTGTCTCCTTCTGAAGATATTGCAAGTTGGCGCAGGTATTCCTCGTACAACAGATTCAATTGCCCACCAGACCATTCACCAAAAGGATACATTGTTCTTCTGATGTAGACAGTGGGTCTGCGGGACGGCGCTGCATGTCCTCGTCAGGATATCGAGTGGTGGAGATACCACCAGATATGAGCGTATCATTGGTTATGTTTCCCTCTACTGACTAACTTTGCGCCTTGAGAATGGGAGTAGGCTTCTAATGCCACCGCTTGCGACAGACTGAGATATTGTGAAGCGCGAATGATTCCAAAGCGGGGCCTTTCCCAAGAGGAGTGAAGTTCGACGCCCGAATACCGCGGTGCAAATCTTTCAATATCTCAATCTGCGAGGCATGGGCAATCAGCAGTCGTCGGCAAGTTTGGTTCCTGAGACCTCATGCTCAAATCCCAGTGCATTGTAGGCTGAAGCTCAAAAGTTTCTCGGAGCTGCTCGATGTCTCAATGAACTGCTTAGAAGTCTGTAACTCTGCACCATAAGCGTTGTGAACTTTGGTGGAGAGTCTTGCTATGAAGATGGGAACAGAAGATATGTATGAATAGTCAGGAAATGATCCGAGAGGACCAGAGCAACGGTGACAAGCTGTTTGGGGTGTAAGCGAGTGGCACCGTAACACAACGTTTTACCCTGCTTTGCAAGCTTGCCACCAGAGAATGTGGAATTGATATGGAGCCAGGTGGAACGACGACGGAACGCCATGGGGAAACAAGAGAAACTAATCAATACGAGCGAGAAACCCAAGCATGACGAGGCCTAAGACGAACACCCGCTCGCAGTATCCGACGACGATCTCGATAACCCAGGTCATAATTAACAAGAAGAGGCAGATGAAGCAGACCAATGCGACTGGAATACACTGGACAAGGGAAGCCTGGGCAAGACTTGCTCTTCCCAGCGACGTCAGGAGAGAACAGTATTCGTGGCTCAGCTAAATCGCGGAAAAGCAGACTGCAGTATCATCTCTTTGATGAATGATCCTCTCACTCCCGAGAACGCTTGGTAACAGAACAACGACGGCAACGAAGCGGTCTTCGCACGCTTAAATACATGCCCCAACTTGATCGCGGAAAGACCCTTGATCGTGCCTACGTGTATGGCCCCGGCACCCGACCAGACAACAGTGTGTGCCCGACAGCAACAGCTCAAAGTAGGTCAATCTGAGTCCCTCTCCGGACTTCAGCCCATCAGTCGCCATATAACGATTGTGGGTAGCGGCGTTCAGTCCTGAAACCCCAGCTACTTATGGGAGACGCCTGTTGGGATAGCGGCCCAGAATAAGTCCGTCTTTGGTACAGGAATGCCAGATGAAGAACGTTCCGTGCGAGTCAGCGGCGATCCTCTCACTGACACGTCCTCAGCCGCCGTCGTCACTCGACTCTCTCGTCCTATGGCTACTCCCGATAATACCCAGGAACCTGAGACGATGAGATCACTAAAGCACTGCGGCTCTTCAGAAAATACTTATCTGGAGTCGCTGAGAACTCATGCAGGAAGTGTGAGTTTCATCCATCAAGAACGCCAAGGGCATCTCTTTTCTTCGAGGAGCACCTCGATCCCCAAGCGAATCCGTCATCTCGCCAGCAGCCGCTCTTGCACTTCCAGCAAGTACCACGATGACGTTTCTTTTCGTGCTTTCCTCACTAGAATTATTTACACATACGTGCACGTTTTGATACAAAAACAGCCACCAGGAATCCGCGACGGCTTGCCTGGACATGAGTCCCCCAAGACCAGGGATGAAAATCCCTTTCCGGCATCCCCAAAGGGTTTCCAGTGATCTTCAAAACCGTGAAGAATGCCGGAGGAAGATCAGACCACTGAAACGCGGCGGCTTTTGTTCGGATTGTCGAACGAGTCTGACATCGTGGGCATGGGCACAAGACTCTGCGTCTTCCGGAGAAAAGGTCAAGCGGCGTCAACTAGTGGACGATGTGTTGATCGGGGAGTACCGCACTATAGCAACTGCGGCCCCTCAGCATCTCTTTCGTCTGGTATCTGTTGTATACAAGGGGGTTCAAATAGTTTCGTCTGGGCTCGAGGTGCATGGATGTATCGTTGACAAGGAGCACTGGGGAACGGGGCTGACGAAAGTTTGCGACCCAGTGGAACTGCCATATCTGGGATTCGGTGTTGATGACAACAGAAGCCCGTTGGTGCCCATGTTCTTGACGACTAAGCAACAATTCGAGCTAATGCAAACCACATGAATGCTCCAAGTCGCCTTCCACCGGGGTAACGTCAATGCCAACCTGACCTCAACACACGAAGACAAAACCTGCCTCCAATCTTGACCATATGCCACTAGTTGCCTTTTCGTAGTAGGCCTCGACTTCACCATCCCGCGGCAGCGAGTCTATTTTGGCTATTGCCAGATAATCACACTTCCCACCGCTCTTGGGTTTTATCAATTTTCTTTTCGGGCGTAGCATTTTTACTAAAATGGCCACGATGCTCGTAATTGAGAGGAGTTGGTTAAGTCAAGACATGGTTTGCTCCTCCAGCTAGGTCTAAAGCTCCTTGAGCCAGCAAAACCGCCTCTGGGAGAACAGCTTCAGATGCTAAACATTTCTGAGGGCTAACTAAGTACGTCCTCTCCTTAGACAACCCTTCGTCCGGTCTCATTGGCTCTCGGCGCGTAGGTATATTCCCAGCTCATGACACCGCCGGTGATAGGACTAATGTCTAGCGTCAGAAGAGTATTACTAGTACGCGAGCACGGCGGCAGGCCCCATTTCGCCGGCTGCCAGAAGGTTTAACGTCAGCAAACGAGGGGTCGAGCAATCACGTACTTCATAGGTCCTCAGACGTCTGATTGAACGCAGCATCTCTCCACCGACAAGCCTGTGCTCTCTCGGCAGACCTATATATGGTGCCCACCGTATGTGTCGAACCCGCTTCCTAAGAAGGTTTGCGTGAAGTTGGGCGACAGATTTGCAACTTTCAAAGACTTATTATACACTGGCCGGGACCAACGTAGAGTTGGACAACACGTGAAAACCAAGGACAAGCCGCTGTTTCGATATTAGTATACTAAAAGCATACATGCGAGCAGTATCTTTCCATTTGAACTACAGCGCATCACGCAAGCCGGCAACCTCATTTACGAGAAGACCCTGTTGTCAAGCCCGAGAGGCTCCCAAACGTACCAAAAAGGTGTAATAGCCCGAAACAGGGCCAAGTATCAAAATACTTGGACGAACAGGGAATCGAACCCTGGACCACTCACATGCTAAGCGAGTATTATACCACTAAACCATTCGCCCATCTGATGATTTCGCCCGGACTTGAACCGGAGACCTTCAGTGTGTTAGACTGACGTGATAACCAACTACACCACGAAACCATTGGAATTGATGACCAATCTGGCAAAAAGTGTGTAGATTAGGGTCGGGAACGGGGCCGGAGGGGGTCGTGGAAGCGAGGGTTAGGTTGGTGCGCGGAGGTGGGGTGCATTCCGGAGCTGGTGGGTCAACAAAATGAAGACCAATCAATCTCACGGCTCGCGTCTCATCAAGAGAAGGTCGCTTGCCGTTCAAGTCGTGTCAACTCTAAAACCAAGGTTGTGTGTCCCTGGGTTGCGTTGCGTCGGGGCAGCGATGATTTCCTGGCTGCTTGTTGCCGCTGTCTTCTTCCATGGCGGCCGCGTGGGGGGGGTAAGATATCAAAGCAGCTACCCAAACGAATGGCATGTTGACAGGGGGTGACACAGCGTCTCCGTAGGCAGGTCGTTGACAGAAGAACACAGCACCTTTGAGCCGATGCTGTAATCTGTCAGCTTCGTATGCACGCGCCTCCGCCTGAACATTGCGCGTAAGCGGAGTTGAGTCCGATATACGACGACCCACCACCTGCTCGATGATCTCGGGCTCACTTCAGCCAGCCATGTGGTTGACGAAATGGACCATGTGACCTGCGTAGATCTTCGTTACGAGACCGGCAATACGCCAGGCGTGCCTGACCAACGGGCCAGTCTTGAGCCGCATACCGCCGTTTGACGTTCTGCTGAGCCGGATATTCCTGGGACAGCGGCGGCAACGAATTTGTCGTGGCTCGTCATTACGAAGCACGTGGCTTATGTCGTGGTACGCGACAAGCGGCAGCCTGCTTCTCCGGGGGAAATATCCAATAAACGGCAACGGCAAGCGACTGAAGAATTTGCCCGAAGCCATGGTGACACGCGGAAACTCGGTCCCGATTTGAAGGCGTAGCTGGCTAGAGGATATCCGGCTTCGAGGAAAGGTTTCTAGAATAGTGAGGCGCGTGTCGACATGTCTATCCGATATCATACGGCTGGATCGGCGACTTGCCTCGTGGCGATGAGCTCAGCCTGGCTGTCGACATCTGATTTGGATTTGATTCGACCGCGCGCCTTGGGGGCCTGACCTGATGGTTTCATGTAGAGGTCGGACGCGTCTGTCATCACCGTTCGCTTTCCATCTTCGCCGGCCAAAGGAAAAATATATCGATGCTCAGACACTAGAGCGCTCGATATCGTAGCGCGGGCCAGTGCGCCGTCCCTCAGAGACTGGCCAGACCTCTGCTTCTCCCCAGACAAGCGGAATGAAGGCTTGTGCTGAGTGCACAGAACTCGAAAACAGCTTACACAAATTAGCGCCAAGTCAATATTGCGCGGCGGGGGACCTCGCATTGACTAGGGGCCAGCTCGGACGATTGCAGATCCTCCGCATGGAAGCGATAGGAAACCCATGGCAGTGCGGTGTAGGCTTGACCAATACAAGTTGCGAAGCCAGCTTTAAGACATGTATGGCGATAGACTTGATATTGAGTGGCTCTGGCGGCAGTTGAGAAGCCACCCCTTGATCAAGGCAGAGTGACAAAAGAATGGGGATTTCCTCGACCGCAAAAGCAATCAGAGACTGGCAGTGCAGCAAATTGCATCGCAAATTAACTGCTATAACGAAGCACATGGCCTTCAATAGTCGAGATGAAGTGACCCGGATTTTGGAACCGAGAAATGGGGGTCGAGGATTTGGCGGATCGACGGCGAATAGGCGCATTGACGTGGTCAGGGTGGTTAAGGGTTTAGGCTTCCTGCCTGAAACTCTGTGGTGGACTAATGGTTCAGTGATAGTCCGTCTCATCTCCGCCACGTGGAAAGGTGAGATGGCGGAGGACTTGGCCTGGGCTTCGGTGTCAAGGTCGACGACGAGGTTCCTCTCCGAGCATCGTTGCAGTTTCCACATGGCTGTTTGAGAATAGGCAGCTCAAGCCATGTCGCTGAAGACCGAATCGAATTACTAGGTACGTAGAGGTGAACCGCTGTCGAAAATCTCTGCCGCTGCAACGAACGAGGCATTGAGGCGATCCAGGGTCCCAGGAGAACAGCAAGTTGACAGGCCGTCTAATCAAGCGCTGTGAAAGGCCAGGGTCCAGACGCCGCTCGGAAAGTTGGCAACCCAGCAGACCGGTCTTCGGGTCGAACGGAGACTTTATCTCTGCGAGGGATGTCCGCAGCATCGGAAGTAGAAATGAATATAAGGAACGCTCATCTCAGAGTCGACCTATTCTGCTTGGCTGATGTTCTGTTGAGTATCTGGGGCATCAATCGTTTCGGTGATCCAGTGCGACGGAAAACACTAGCATTCAGCAGAGACAGGAGCTCACGTCGATTTGGAGGCCAGAAGCCGACCTGGATGCCTGGACAAGCTAGGGTAGCGCAAGGTCGTGATGATGATAGGAGGGGGCTGACAGGAGATTGCCAGGAAAGGAGGAGCTGGCCAAGAATTGGAGTGGTGAAATCGTCATGCCCTCGATATCGGGCCGTATTGGTGATGTGACGAGTAAGAGGGGGCTTGCTGAGAGGCGAGTTCACGTTCACCGCAGTTGCATCTGCGGCCAGCATTCTGGGGACCCCGGAATCCCACCAGTCGGTTCGCAAGTCCATGTTGCAGGGGAGCTTGTTAACGACATGTTGACATCAGGCTATTTGTAAAGAAAGAATTTTTCTTCGCAACGAAGATGCGAACAAGGACTTATGATTGGCGAACGAACGGCCAGTCTAGAAGTTGACTGTTTCTCGACTTGCTGGTTGCGATTGGATTGGTCTTGATTTATTCGTGGAGATGCAAGCATGCTTGATCTTGATTCATAAAAGGTGTTTCTGTGTATGTATTCTCATTGATACTGGTGGAGCGCTTGGCAAGTCATGAAGTGATTCACAACCTCTGGGTGACTGGGAACCGGGAAGTTGTAAGAAAGGGGTCGCGGGCGATTTTTGGGTTGCTCCATTGGGGGAAGCTTGGAAGCAAGTCGGGAAATATGGGCGAAGTGAAGAAGAGTTGGACTCTTGGAGTCTTGGAGGCGAATAACCCCTCATAGATTCTGCGGCCCGGTCGGCAACGCAGAGAGCATCATGGTGTCCTGACCATTTTCTCGACGAAGTGCGTAATGGCCTCCCCTGGAATGACATGGACTGGCTGCATTGCATTGGCGGCATGGATGTGGATCGAGAGCGAGAGAGCACGTCACTTCGGAGTGAAGCAGATGTGCCATTGAGAAGGTCCAGCCCAGTATTACTGAGTACTCTATTGAGCTCGAGGCTGGAGGTGGAGGAGAAGGAAGAAGGGTCTTAGGTAAGGGACGGATGCGTGTTTCGATTCCTGAAGGTGCAGTATGCATTGCTGGTGCATCTGCGTCCAAGGTGGATGCATAGCTTGAAGGCTGTGCATTTAGTTCAGTAAGGTAAGGTTGTTCCTGGAGAAAGGATGCAGGCAGCAGGAGAATAACCAAGCTAAATTGTTCGCGCCTACCTTAAGTACCTTATGGAAAGTGCAACGGGGATTGATGCTGGAAGGTGCACTCCCAGCGGTGGAAGGAAAGGACTCGTGCATTGTTGCTCTTGCCGTGGTTTCCAGACGTTCCGTTGATAGTAAGCACAGGAAAGTACCTTCCTCTATCTTGTCCTGGCTGCTGTGTGCTTGTGCTGATCCTATTAGTGTAGGTATCTACCTTGTCCTTAAGGCACCTTAGGCAGCCCAAGGCACATTCTCTGACTTGGCCACTAGGAGGCATTCGGCCGAGTGCTAACTCAGAGATTGAGGAAGGAGCAACCCAGTCGTGAGATTGGAGGCGAGAGCTATCAACAACTGCGGTTGCTCTCTAGAGAGATGCAAGATATCTCGGCTTCCATGGGAAGCTGCCCCCTGCCTTACCTCAGGGTACCTTACCTTATGTTAGGTAAAGTGTCCAGTGTAGAGTAGGCGCCGGGACTAATTAATCACGAGGGGAGGCATTCCACCGTGTCCGGGTCTGTCCGGACTCCGCACCTACCCTTAGGTAAGGTGGTACCTTGGGTAAGTAGTACCTTGAGGTAGGTCCTCCGCGTGGCCCTGTCCTGCCCCGTCCCCGTCCGACTTATTTACCTGACTGACTTGCCCTTGTACCTGCACCCACACGCGGAGCGAAAGAGAAACAGAAACATCAGGAGCGCGCTAAAACATCAGTCCTCGGCATCCACTGCAACCTGAAATCCACTTTCTCTTCCGACCTATACCTCGAGTAGCGGTATTCGGCGCCCCCCTGCTCGGTATTCGGCACCCCCTTAAGCCTATTCGAGTAAGTTTCGGTCCACCTTCGCCATAAACGCGAAGTTCAGGCGTGGGCCACACTAAATCAATTATTATGCAAGAAGAATAATATAACTCGTTATTTATTATTATTATTTATCTATAAAACTAAGCCTATTAGCCTCTATACTATTATTACTAACTAATCCATGCTATAAATACTTAAAGTACTAGTATTGCTATTAATTTAATAGATAAAAAGGCTCTATATACTAAACTTCGTAGTGTGGCAGAGGTAGACTAAAACTTACTTAAATAGGCTTAAGAGGGTGCTAAATACTAAACAGGGAGGCGCTGAATACTGCTACTCCTATACCTCCTTTTACTCTCTCTACTTCTAGCTATAAGCGCGCGCACAAACTAGTTTAATACTATAATAGTACTAAGTAGAGAAAAGAAGCATGCTTTAGATTATATTTGAAATATATCTTCAGATGTATCTTAAATATATCTTAATAAAGTAGAAGCATATTTTAAATATATTCTAAAGGTATTCTAGATATATTCGAAATATATCCTAGATATATTTGAAATTCCTAGGTTACGTAATTAGTGAATAACGTAATTAATAGCTGAAAAGAGCAATCGTATAATTAAAAAGTAGACCTTCTAAGTAAGCGGGAGTATCTTAGGGGAGTAGCGCTTTTTTTATACTTAGGACTTAGGTTCTAGAACCTTCTAGGCCGCGTAAGCTGCTTGCGTAAGCCGCCCCACTTATTTCCTATATAGGCCTGCTATTAAGTCATAGCATAGCCTTAACCTAAGTTAGATTTAAGCTTATTCTAGTAAGTAGATACTAGCACCTTCAATAACCTTCTAGAGGCTTCTTCTAATAGTGCACACAGTACTAATAACACTGCGATATACTGTGGTCTATATTTAGCCTCTATTATATATAGCCCTTATATTACTATAAATATCTTGTTGGTCTCACACAAAAGACTGGTACTAGAAAGTAGGGGGTAAAACAGAACTTGAAAACAGTAGTGATATTGATGATGCATGTGGGAAGAAGGTATCTAGAAGGGTGGCCAGCGAAGGTAGGAATGATATAGTAGGCTGATGAGGTAGTTCACGTGACTGACATCACGTGACTACTATGTCAGGTGACTGAGGTCATATGACTACTAATTGTTGGATCCCGTTCCTGCCCGCTGGGCCACGGGCCTAACACTTAGGTCGGGTCCAGCTGGGCGAATATCCCAATACTGGCAGTTTTTCTTTTATGCCAGGATTCGCCCAAAACGCCCATCTAAAGACATAAATTAAATAACTTGTTTTAAGGCTATTTTTAGCCTGAAATCGAATCGAAAAGATAGCTATTCTTAGATATATCTATATCCTCTAAATAGTCACAATTTAGCTTAAATAGCTATAAATCCTATTCCTCTAAAGTAGTAGTAACTGCTATTTATTACTTCTGGGTTACTTATCTCTCTATATAAATTATTAGTTTATTTTTATTAATTAGCTAGCGTAGACCGCTATTTAGTAATACCTTTATAAATATATTAGTGGAGTTACTTTTACTATTTACCTAGTAGATCTCAGAGAGCTCGCAATGCTTATATAATTAATATAGGGCTATAATATTTATTATGAGCTTCTTCTCTTTTATAGTGCATAGCTTTACTAAATACTTATATAGAGAGTATAAATCAGTATATATAATAGTGGGGATGAGGTTAGTAGTGCTTAGCTTAGTAGTAACTTAGCGGAGAGTTAATGGAATTGCAAAAGCTAAATTAGTATTAGTAACTATAGTATAGATCTTAGAGGCTAGTATATTGCGGGTAATACGCTTATATATAGTTAAGTTATACTAGATAATATTATTATAAATAGTAAAAGTAGCGTTATCTATAGTTTTACCAGCTAATATATTAATATAGCCTAATTATAAAGTAAGGTCCTTATTATGTATAAAAGAGCTATCTATAAATATAAAGAGGTTTGTAGTAGGCAGAGAGAGTATAATAAAGATTAAGCTGTAATTGAGGTTATTGCTAAGCTACTTGAGGCGCTTATCAAGAACAGTAATATTCCTATTGTTAGGGTCCTAGCGTTAGGTAGCTGTGGATAGGTTGAAATAAGCCTCTGGCTAGTAAATAGAGGTAATATATGCCCCTTAGGCGCGTTGCTTGATATATGTCTGCTTAGCTGATATCTTGTTGAGGTTGTTTACTAACTTAATCTTAGTATCTTGACCTTTCTGTTGAAGGATGATGGCTCTATTAGTGGTTAAGGAGATAGTTCTACTATTAAAGGTAATGGGGGTCTAAATAGTGAGGTTTTCTTTGGGTTTAGCTATATATTTAGCCTTCTAGAGCTCTTCTACTTTAATAGTAAAAAAAGCTGCTATATTGAGGCTAATAGTATTATCTATCTATATCCCAATAATTACAAAATGAGGGCTTGAGATGTTAGTAATAAGAAGATAGGGATTAAATATAGAGCTAGTTATCTATAACTTATTATACTAGTAGGCGTTATAGGTAGCCTACTAATAGGTACTAGATTTAATAATGCTGTATAGCACTTTAATAACTTTTATAATAGTACTAGGGGATTATTAACTGCTAATTTAATTAGGAAGATAAGTGTAATTGTTGCGAGTGAGGGCTATTTGCAACTGCACGTACGCCTGGGTGATATCCCTAATCCAAATTAAATAATTAGGGCCAAGGGAGGGGGCAATAGCAAGAAGGAGGCAGATACAATAGCGCTACATAGTTGGCGATTAGGTTAAAATCCCATACTTATTAGCGTTATTTACACTATAAATAACAAGGCAAGACTTCTCAAAGGGGGTTGTCGTCTTGTTCTTGATTTCATTACCTATATGAGACCTAAAAAGGCGCCTATATCGCTTAGTTAGGTTGAAGACTTTAAAATAAAAGACCTTATAGTTAAGAAGGGTAGTAATCTTTTTTTTGCGGGATTTTTAGAAGGGGGGTCTATTAATAATAAGTTTGCCCGATTTATAGAGAGCTAGCGAGAGCTCCTAATTAGCCTTCTCTTTTATAGAGATAAATATCGTGGGGTTATTAACTTCTTACTTAAATACGCTTAAAAACAAAAAATTAGTAAAATTAGTAGTAATTAGGTTCTTTCTAGGTCTTCCTCTACGCTGGGGCGGAGGGGTGAGGTTAGCGGGGGAATTATTTGGGGCAGCAGCTAGAGTAATAGCTAGAGTAGTAGCAATAACGTTAGGGTCTTCTTTGGGGTTCGGGTTAATATAGAAGGGCTTAATGGTAGTGGAGGGGAAGTCTCAGGCACTATAGTTTAGTTAGACAGTGACTATTTCGCCTAAAATAGCGATCAAATAATAGGGGCCTTGCCAGCCATCTTTTTCACGATGTACTTATATAAGTGATTGTAATAGCAGTTAGACGACTTTGTTATAACGTCTAGCGAAGGGGTTGAATTATAGCTAATATGTGGGTAGGCGCCAAAACGAGAAGGGTTGAAACAAGGCTATTAGGGCCAGCAGTATTATTAATAGCCTTATAGCTATTTGAAGGGCAAGGCTAGGCTTAGTGTGGGGAAGCTCTTGCTAAATAATAGTGTAGGCGCGTTGAAGAGGGCTATAATATTGCTCTATTTTGCTAATCCTATGATAGGCTTTGATGGGTATAACCTTAACTATAATAGCCATGAATTTAGAGTTGTTTTTGGAGACTTTAGCGGCGAAATTCAGCCTAGCGTCCGTAGTAATATAATTAGGGGGTCCTTAATAGACGCAAATCCAGCAGAGGCAGAGGGTTTCCTAGGTAGCTTTAGCAGATAGATTAGATAGAAAGTAAGTAGTATTAAAGCCTATAGCAATATTAATAATATATAAGGTAGCTTTGTCCTTAAGATATATAACGTGATAGATAATTTTGTAGCTGAAAAAGTAGTTATTTTACATTGAAAATTTGAATCTCTGAGGGGCTCTAGCGTTTAATTAATAGCGTTTTCAGACCTTAGTTAACTACTTAATAGCTGCTATTTGAACGAGATAACTAGCACGGCTCAAAAAGGCTATTAACTTAGTAATAGAGAGATAGCTAAAATGGTAGTGTAGATGATGAAGTTTGGTATTAGTCAGATAGCGGGTTTGAGCAAAGACTTCCTCCTAATTAAGTAATAGCTAGGCGTCGCCCTATTTGCGTATAACTGGCATAGCGATATTGCCTTGAAATAGATAATTGCGGAGGTTATTGAAATAGAAGCCTATTTAATTTATATCGCTTAAGTATAGCAAGAAAGCGGGTTTATAGGAATAATGTAAAACACTATATTACTGAATATAGTATTAACTGCAATAGTAGTAAAAGAGTCCTTGAACTCGCTATCTCTAAAGCGTACTCTCGCTTAGCTAGTATTTGCTGTATTAACTAAAATTAATAGCTGAATATGCTGTAAAGTAATGACCTGTTTTTGGCCAGTGGTAGATATACTAGCTGCGCCTGAATCTAGTATAATACTCTGGAAGACTTTCTTAGAGTATCTACTATTAAGCGTGAATAGATAGTATATAGTAGTACTAGAGGTGCTAGGTAGAGTAAGCTAGGTGGAGGGGAGATTAGAATAGAGTGCTAAGTTAGTAGTAGGGTTAATACCTATAACTACATAGAAAGTAGCTTGATTTAGTAGTAATCTAACTAATATATCGCTATTAATAGTAAAGGGGGTCTTAGTAATAAAAGTAGTGAATTTTTGGGAAGGGGAAGAAGGGTTCAAAGGGTCCAATAAGTCCTGGGGGTCCTGCTGGAAGAAGTGCTTAACCTTAGTGTCGGTATTGTTATTAGGTTTGTTATTACCTTTAAATTAAAGAAGAAAGGCGACGAAATCGTCTTTGATGACGTTTCGCAAGTGCTTAGCGTATTTATTCTTGAAGTTATTATATTCCTTATCTCTTTCTCTCTTTAAGTGCTTCTATAAAAGATACTCAGGCTTATAGTATATCTAGTATCTTCGGCCTTAGTGATGGCTGAATGACTTAGGGTGAAATTATTAATTTAGCTGGTTTTAGTAGTATCTGCTGCTATTAACCTTATAAAAATTGCCTCAACTATTATTTTAGAAGCGTTGATTAGTATATATAGCGTCGGCTTTAGTAGCTATAGGTATAGTATTATCATGGACCTCGTTTGTAGTGAATTAAGTAAGGCTCTGATTTATATGGGATGCTATACTAGTAGCTAAATAAAGGGAATTATATAAATCTTAGAGGTTTAAAGGGCGCTAATATAGCGTAAGTTTGCACTCTTAAACTTCTTGGCAGGCGCTATGAAATTTGTAATAAAGTGGCTTATTACTATTATATTTCTTGCTAAGAGCTGGTTTAATAGTAGATAGGGGTTTCAATAAGATTTTAAGGTTTTTAGTAATAGATTTATTAGGATTCTTATGTAGGAGGTTAGGTAATATAGTATTATCCTATAGGTTCTCGTTAGTAATATGAAATTCCTTTGTTTTAAAGTACTCTTTTATTTAAGTAACTATCTTATAGTAGAGGGGCTTGAGGAAAATAGAGGTAATATACTAAAAGTAGTACTCTTAAGTCTTACTCTTTAATATAAAAGAAAACTCTTTAGCATACTATTATATATTAATACTAGCTTTAGTATAACAGTCCTTAAAAACCAGTATTTCAGGCTCTAAAATATCTAACTTATTACTACTATACTTAAGGTTATTATTATTATAGAACTTAGTAAGACACTTAAGCTAATAGGAAGTAGGGGTATTACTAAAAAGGGGGTAGTAATTAGATAGAGGCTAGTAATTAGATAGGGGCTAGTAATTAAGAAGGGGGTACTAGTTATGAGGGAGCCAGTAGTAGTTATATGAAGGAGGATTCTAATTAATTAATTTACTAAGATTAGAGTTAAAATCGATATCTCAGGTATTATTTTTATAGTTTTAAATAGGCAAAAACGATAGTAAGTACCTATGTTAAATAGGCTGAGGCTAACTAAGCTGAGGCTAAATAGGCTAAGAAGAGGATGATTAGGTAGAGAGCTATTATATAGGTAAAATAGGCTTAGCTAAAAGCTTTTGGGCAGGAGTATTAGCAGGATTAGTAGGTTTAATAGCATAAAAATTCACCTTAAGTAGCTAAGTTAGATTATTATAGAAGTCCTAATTATGCTTATATCTTGTGATGAGGGCGGGAAAGAGCGATTTAATAGAGTTAAAGTCCTCTTTGATTTATAGGTAGTAGTTAGTTTCCTTAATAATACTAGCGAGGTTATCCTTGATTTAGTAATGCTGAGATAAAATAAAGACTCTATTGAGGATAAGAACCTTTTAGAGGGCTTTAGTAGTAATAGAATCTATATATTTGAAAATCTTAATAATATCTTAGAAATCTTTACTATACTTAGCCCATAACTAGCAACCTTAAAGTCCCTATCTGAGGTATTAGCTATCATAATAAGCAGCGTAGCTAGCGATTTTAGCAGGGTCTTATTCCTTGGGGTTAAAGTCTCTAATGTTACTATAGGTATCTGGGTCAATAGTATCTATAAAGTCCTGGGGAATTGGAATAGTGGACTAATATTAAGGGGTAGGGCTCTTAGGTAGTTTATGAGGGGAAGGTGTAGTAGGGGAAGGGTAGGGGAGGTATTGTTAGCTATTATAGGGTTGGGCCATATTCAGAAGTTAGGGGTAAGAGAGTTTATAAGCTAATATTAGCGTCTTATGTACGGGTTGACCACCCTAAGCTGCAGCTTTGGGGCGTAGTCTATATGTTAGACGACTTGTGGATACTGCTACTAATCTTCTTCTTACTAATAGACCTTTCTATAGTACTCTTCCTAAGTAGGGCTTCCTGAATAGGGCACTTTCTGTGAGGGGCTTGCTGAAAAGGGGATTTTGCTTCCTGAAGAGGACGTTCTGAAAAGGGAATTGTTGAAGGTCTTGAGGGGTTGTTAAAGGTCTTGTGGAGTTGAAAAGTAGTTTTAGGAAAGAGGGATTTAGTAGATAGATATAAGAAGGGGGAGTTGTAATTAAATAATTTGAGTAGTCCCGAAAGACTTAGCTAGGCTGTTTTACTAGGGAAAAATAGGTACTATTACTGAGTTAATTAATAATACTGCTAGACCTTTGCTATTAGTGAGGTATTATTTCTTTCAAGGTATTAATACCCCGCTAAAACCTAAATTTAGTTAATATAATAATAGGAAGAGTATGAAGGGTTAAGAGGGCTAGCAAGCTAGTAGGCTAATAACGCCTCAAATATGAGTTAACTACCCTAGGCTGCGGCTTTGGGGTGTAGTCTGTTTGTTAGGCGAATTACTGCTAATGGACTTACTGCCTGGTCTTCTGAACGGGCAGGAGGAGAAGGGGGGGGGGGGGTGTCAAAAGTAATGAAAAATAGCGAAAAGAGGCTGAAGAAGGAAGAGTTCTTAACGCTAAAGAAGGTTGTAGATAGGAAGGAGTTTGAAGAGGAGTGGGTAGTAGAGAGGGTATTTGAGGAGGGGGGGAGGGGGCTATTATGGTATTAAATAGGCTAAAAAGATATAGCCCAAAAGACAGCTCAAAAGAGGGCTTGAAAGGAGCCTTTTGCGCGTGTTAAAACAAATAAACCCAATAGGGCAAAATGGAGGGGTGGGGTGGGGGGGGGGGGGGTTAGTCATAGCTAAATAGCTTAAAAAAGGGCTCAAACGAGGCCTTTTTGAGCGTAGCAAAACGAATAAATCAAATAAATCCAACATAAGGCTGAAATAACTTATTTTATGCGGGCGGTCGGGGCTCACCGCGGTTTTAGATAGCGGTTATAGCGGCAAATTAGCGTGGCTGCTGCGTTTTTAATGTGATATTAATGTGGTTAGCGTAGTTGCTGAAATAGCGTGTAGTAACGTTAAAAGAAAATCTCTTTTTGCGGGCGGTTGGGGCTTACTGCTTATTATATCTAGAGGGTTTAAAGTAGTTAATTTGAGTAGTAAAAAGGATTGCGAAAAAAAAAAAGGGGGGGGGGGGGGGGGTTTGAGGTGGGTGGTGGAGGTAGTGGAGGTGAGAAGGTTGGCGAAGTAGTGAGTAGCGCTAAAAGAGGGCAAAAGAGGTTGAAATATGCTAAATTAATGCTAAATAGCTAAAAAGGCGTGTGGGCAGTTGATGTAACTAGTTGAAAAGAGGTAAAAGAGGTAGTATTATAGTTATATGTGGGAGGTTTTTAGTAGTATTAAAAGAGGGTAAAAGAAGGTAATTACTTAAAGAGGGTAGAAGAGGTTTTAAAAATAAGTAATAACTTTACTAGCGTAATGAGGTTATTGCGGGGGAGTTAAAGGTGCTAAATAGCGTGCGGGATAGTCTGCGCCTATTATTAGAATAGTCGGAGATCTAAAACTTCGCCCACAATATTAATAATAACTTCAGAAAAGGCTTAAAATAGGAGCGGAGGCTGAACTATTAGCGCCTAAGTTATTCTCTAGTAGTATAGTATTTTAATGGGGGTCTATTTAGGCCAAATAATATCTCTCTAGCAAGGGTTGAATAGCAGCGGAGGCCGAACCGTTAGCATCTATTTAAATCTCTAGCTTAGTAATATCTAACTAAAAAAGATTCAGGTCAAATCAATTAATATATTATCTCTTTAGTTATTTCATTCTAATCTTACTAATCTGCAGTATTAGTAGTTAAGTAGTATAATAGTAAAGTTAACTACTAATTAGTATTAGTCTTATATAAAAAACTAGTACTAGAAGGTAGGGGGTAAAATAGAACTTAAAAACAGTAGCGATATTAATGATGTATGTGGGAAGAAGGTATCTAGAAGGGTGGCTAGCAAAGATAGGAATGATATAGTAGGCTGATGAGGTAGGTTATATTACTGACGTCACGTGACTACTATATTAGGTAACTGAGGTTATATAACTACTAATAGTTAGATCTTATTTCTGCCCGGTAGGCTACGGGCCTGACACTTAGGTTGGGTCCGGCTGGGCGAATATCCCAATATATCTCTTATAGAAATATATTATAAATATGCTTCTATTATATAGGTTCGAGTTCGCTAGTATTAATATAGTTAATAGAGTTAACTAGAGTTAGCTATAGAGCTTAGAATTAAATTAAGTTAGAGTTATATAAGGGTTTATTTGATAATACTTTATTAAGTATATTCCGAATATTTTTAGAATATACTTAGATTTATAAGTTAGAAAGAGAGCTTAAATTGAAAATACTGCGAAAGTACTTCTATGTGCTGAGCGCAATATTAGTATGAGGTCGGCTTATTCCCTCCGATATAGTGTAGCGCGTGCGGTGCGCCTGCGTAGAACGGTATAGTTAGGTGGAGGGGGGTAAGATGAGTTTTTGCGGAGGGGTAAGGTGAGCAACACCTCTTCATCTGAGGGGCTGATGAACTTTCGAGAGCCCACCAACCGTCCACTGCGAGCCCACTGCAACCCACGAGATATATGCAGCACCTTAGTCGGAGGCACCTTACCACATGGGACGGGTGTGCATAGAGGTCCACCGACTCCACCTACCCTCCATCCAGGAGTTGCTTTTGCGCTGCTACCAGATGGGTAGACGGCAGCCTGACTCGCTGCCTACCTAGTAAGCATCGTCCCTCTCACAGGTCTGGTCAGGCAGGTATGGTAAGGTACCTCACCTCACCTCACCCCACCTCTTCTCACCTGACTCACCTTACCTCACCTTGCCTTACTTTACCTTACCTTCAGCATCAAACCTGCTCCACGAGAGAGACATGTTCGTCCTGCAAAGGCAAGGTAATGAATGTACTGCCCCTTCTGCGGTGTCCTGAGGTACCTACCTTAGATTATCTAAACCTTACCGAGGAGTAAACTCACTCTTCGTCTGCGCAGGAATGAGATCTCAATCATGGTCTTGTTGTCGTCTTACAGTACCCAAGCTTACTGGCCGGTCACCAACATGTGGTTTTATCCAATAGACTGAGCAGCCGAAAGAGTCCAAGCCGCATAACGGCGCAAAGCACCTCATCTATTGGACCTTCCTCCGTGACACCAAAAGTCCGTCTAAGCGGAATACCACTTGCTTGCTCATTTGAACGCCATTCCACGACGAAAGGCTGGGGTGGCCACGGCTAGGTGGCCGCCAATTGGAACCCAGCTTGTCCATCGGGAGGCATATCAACAACTGCATCTTGGCTCAACTTTCGAACGGTCATAGAGCAGCAGAGCTACTGAAGTTGGGCAACATGCCATATCGGGAAATACCTTACTTGGGTACCTCAAGAAAGAAAAGAGGCACGGATACAGAGCCACCTGCAATCACAACGTCCGGACGGCTACCTTACCTTACGCTTACGGTACGAAGGCGGGATGGTCCCCCGGATCAACACCAACAACAGAACAATGCCGTCCACTCTCAAACACCACCGCCGCCTTCACAAACCGCCAATGGCCCGCCAACAATCGGACCTCACCTTGTCTCTTTGTGCAAAACACAAAATAGCCCGGGATCCGTCTCTTGCTTTCTGCCCTAGATTGCTTGGGACCACCGACGACGTTGGAGCTACCGCGCAAGCGTCCGACAGTAGCGTCAGCCTATCCGTTATTTCGAGACAGCCCAGCATCCAAGCTGTAAGACATTCCCACCCACAGCTCTTCCTCCGACTCCCAATACTCGCCCTCGCTCTCCGGTCTAGCCGCCTCCTTCTTCTCGTCTCGTCGTCAGCATCGACAAGCATTCTCTCTCCCGCCGTTTCTTCATCCAATCGCCCCGCCTGTCATCGCCTGAGTCAGTCATATCACCCACTTCGCATCGCATCGCATCGCATCGCATCCCGTCACTCCACGCGTACCTACATACAGCAAGCACATGACATCCACCCGCGCCGTTGCCTTTGCATTCGCCCTTCCCTGCCGCCACATGTCGTCTCCTCGCCTCTCAGCTCCGGTCATTCGTTGACTTTTGACCGTTTTCCCGCCAAACAAGCAAATCGCCTCGCCTTACCCCTTGTCACGGTATGTCATCCGGCGGCTGTGTCTTGCAGCGCGTGCAACCACCAACCCATCAATTTGATGCTGTCGTCCTCGCTCCCGCCGGCTCGTCTTGCTTGTGCAAAGCCCAAAGCTTGCTTAGTTGGCGTTGCGTTTCCTTTTTCCTTCCTCATGCCGCGCTGACTTCAGGTTGTCACTTGACCAACGTTCACCTCACCTGGCCTCTGTTACTTTTTCCATCGTGTCTATTTTGGGCCAGCCAATGTCGTTGTCCTTGAGCCCGGCAACCGGCAAACGGCAAACGGAAAAAAAACCTTAGCTGACCTCAACTAAGGTATCGGATCAGATCAATCTCCATTGTGTTGCCCCAGGCCTCCAGGACGACAAAACAAACTGCCATCCACCAACCAACCAACCAACAGCTCTCATTGCCGTCGCTTGGCTTCTCGGGGATCGCAAGTCGTTTATTCCATTTACGCACCCTTGACTGCGAATTGGCAACATTGGCGACGCAACGCAAAGCGCAACGAAGACGAAGGCAGTGATGGTGCTGCATCTGACAATCACTGACCTCCTTGCCTGGTGATACGCCCACCCTCCTAGATCCTTTCTTCAGCTTGGTCGAAAGGTTACCCATCTTTTTGCATCATCATCATCATCATCCTCCGGTCCAGCTAAACTACATCGATTACTCGTCTCGTGTCCTCACGCCTCACGCCCCTCCAGCTCACGTCCCCTACCTTAAGACACGGGGGGCAGTCAGTTCGTACCTACCTACCTACCTGCGTCCACTGAGCTCAAGCACCAGGGCAGGGCGTAAGGTACTCAAGGCAACCTGCTGCGGCAAAGTGCAAAGTCTCTCACCTGCGGTAACCTCACCGGCCAGCCGCTGCCGCGATTGTGCCCTGAGGTCCTCCGGCTTACCTAGCGCACCCTGGCTGCGAGGCCCTTGCAGACAAGACAAGAACGACAAGCGGCAAGCCAAACTCGCCTTCAGCATTGCCTGCCTGCTCCAACGGACCTATCGTCAACGAGCTTTTATTGGGCAGAGCCTCGCTAGGAACCTTGAGACTTTTTTTTTTCTGCTGTTCTTTAGCTACCTCCAGAAAGCATTCTTCTTCTACTTCTTCTGTTTTCCCCTCTCCCCTCGTCTCCTCGTTGCTTTCCCACGACAACCTGATTCCCCCCGTGCATCTGCATCTGCATCTGCATTTGCATTCGCGTTTTGCTCGTCCCGTTCCCCGTCAACCCCCTTACCACCCCTCCTCTCCTTCATCTCCACTCTTCCAATCAATTCGGACGGGCCAGACCCAGAGAGCTCCCTGACCCAAGCCCCCTTCCTTCAGACTTGACCCTCTGCGCTTCAACTACAATTGCATTCGGCCCCCCCCC
>JAXCEF010000441.1:0-44818 GCA_037178605.1 Colletotrichum euphorbiae | reverse complement strand
CTCTTACATACTCTCATTCACCACTAGTCTTTTTAACTAATTCATTATGGCCAAAATAGCTAAAAAGCAACAAGTAAACCTAATAAAGGAGAAATAGTAGTCTTACTAAGCTAACAAGTAAAGCAAGATTAACTAGATTAATAGAAAAATTCTCATAAACCATTTTTAATATAGCCTAGAGTACTAAAAGCAAGTATACTAATTTAGAACGTATTTCAATATAGTAAGCTACAAGATTTTTAAGATAGGAGCCTTACTAGAAAAGACGCTCCCAATTTAAATATTAAGACTTAGAGTAAAACTACTACTAAAATAGCAAGGCTATAGCTATAAAGCCTTTCTATATTTATTTATATCTCTTTTCTTTCTTATTACTTTTTACTTTATTATCTAGAAGACCTACTATCTCCCTCTTTACCTTTAAGATATTAGGAAGTTATGTTAATCTACCTACTTAGTAATGTTTTATAGAGATTAAATAAGACCCACTTAATAATAATTCAATATAATTAATATAGTATTTATAGACCTATAAACAATATATTGGAGCCGGGCAGCGAACACATCAGCTAGTCTTATTTTCTTTCAGCTTTCATCTACTTAGTCAGCGCTAGGTAAGAATTATAGCTTTTTTATTGTTATTATAGCTCTGAATAATAAGTTTTGATTCTTATATAGCTAGTTAGTGCTCTTGCTTTTCATTTTGTGGACTATATAAGACTTATAGATATGATATTAATTGTTGGTAGTAGCGTTATATAGGATAATCCTAAAAGTACTATGCTTATAAAATGTAGTTGTTTCTATAGTTAACGAGGCTAAAAAGGAGTCTCCTGGTATCCTAATAATACTATCTTTATATAGGCATATAGTAAGGTGGTAATCTATTTATTCCTTTATCTTTAAGAAAATTATAGTATAAACTAATTTTATTAGTAAGTACTTAGGTAGTAGTAGCTATAAAAGTAGTAAGTATGGGTGTTTATTCTGATTTTGTATCTGCTACTTGTGTAATTCTATGTATTAGGCCTGCTAGTAATGTTTCTTGTACTTGTTCTTCACTCTTGTATGGTTTGCCTTGGTGGCGTGGAATTGGGCTTGGGAGTCCCTCTAGTAATGGCGTAGCGGGACTATTATTATCTGGCCCTATTATTCTTCTAGTATTTAGGTTTAGATGAGGTAGTAGTGTAGTACTATTCTCCTCATTATATTTAGAGTAGTACTATAGGCGGATACCTATTTAGGGCCTATGAGGTAATTTAAGGGCATAGGTCTTACTATTAATAGCAAGGCGTTTATATGGTCCTTACTAGCCCTTCTTTTTATGATATACTTAGATAAGAGATAGTAGTAGGAGCTAAAGGATTAGCAATATATCTAGGCTATTATAGTTAGTGAGGATGTTTATAACTTAGCGTAAGACTTAGTTTTTCTAGAGGTCCTCTATTGCTTTTTATATCGCGGCAGCTTATTACTAGAGGTTTAGAGATAGAGGCAAATTTTATTAATTTGGGGGTAGGCGCTAAAAATAAGTAGTGTAGGCACTAGGCTATTAGGCCTAGTAGTATTATTAATAGCCTTAATTACTATTCAAAGGATAATCTTGGTAGGTCTTTATAGATAATTTTATATGCCCTCTATAGTATAGCGTAATATGATTTAATTTTGCTAATAGAGTTAAGGGCTTTAATTGGCACTTTGGTAGTAGTAATGAAAAGTAACTGAAGTCTACTTTGCTACTCTAATAAAGCGAAGTTAGTATTAGTATTAGCAATAGTAATTTCTTATAGGCTGAGATAGGTGTGGATCTAGTTTTATTTAAAGATATTAAGTATCATAGTTGCAGATAAATCCTTTAGAAACTTTGCTATATTAAACGTAGTTGCAGTATTAATAATGTCACTATATAAATAGTGCGCAGTCACTATTATATATCGTAATATATAGTTACTACTACGTGGCATACTGCTACTATCACGTGGCGTCTACTGTCTATAAATAAGACCAGTAGCATAGGACATAATAATATAAGACTTTCACTCCTTTTATACTAAGACCTATCTTTTGTTGTTTTACTATATATCGTTCCTGTTTACTGCTATTTGTTAAACGTCTTGTTACTCCCTTAGTATTGCTATAGGCATACTGAGAAGATGCTGATATCTAGTAGTATGACTACTAGATTTGTTTTTTAGATCCTCAACCTCGTTAAGTCCCTCTACCTCCCGCTCGCTTTATGGCGGGAGCCTAGAAGAGGCGTATGAGACGTCTGTATTAGGATAAGGGCTTAGGTTTAGGCTTAAGCTCTAAGTACTCTATTATAATAGACTAGTAGAAGTCTGCTACTAGGTCGTCTTTCCCCTCGCCCTATTTTATAGAGGCGTAATGAAATGACGCCCGCTGCGTTGCGGCTTTTGTGAATCGCTATAAATATAACCTGGTGGTTTGCAGCCTTAGCTAGGCTTTCCTCTGTAATATAGTGGTATTGGGTAGTCTTTATTGGGATATAGGCTAAATGCTTTATATCCCGCAAGCTTCTCGCAATACTAGCTAGCTTAATAAGCTACTTAATATTAATTGTTAGAATGTTAATATCTACTTGCTGAGGGAGACTATTAGTAGCGTAATAAGGGTTCTTCTTTGCTATTACGAATCTAGTACTCTCTGTAGCTCTTTTAGCGACCTTAGTCCTAAAGAGATCTAAGTTTATAATACTAGATAGCTTACTTTTATAGCTGCTCTACTGCTAATTACTTCCCCTCTACTAAAGTAGCCTCCCTAAGAACCTAGAGTACTAATAAAGGTAGACACTTAAGTACCTCTTAGGGCATTATTTAAACCCTTAACTATAAGTTAGGTTATTACCCTATTAATATATCCCGCTAGCTCCTTATATTCCCTACTGGATAGTATCTATATTAGTCTTATTGGGAAAATTGCTATTATACTAGCCCCTCTAGATATTACTTATACTAGTTTTATTGAGATAGTTGCTATTATATTAGCCCCTCTAGATAGTACCTACCCTAGCCTCACTAGGAATACTATTATTCTAATAGTTCTCCTAGGCCTAGAAGCAATAAGATGGAGTACTACTCCGCTAGATTACTTATAGTAGAGTTCCCCTAGCTATAGCTTGCTAGCACCTGGAGTTCCTTAGTAACCCCCCTATAGCCTAATACCTTAATATACCTATAGAGGGAATAACGCCTTCTAGAACCTATATAGTCTCTTTTTGGATATTCTTGCCCTAGTAGGTATATGGGGTTTTGCTACTTAGGCGTAATTAGCCCTAGCGCCCTTCCCACCCTAAATATTATAGGACTATGGAGTGTTCTAGCTTGATGCCCCTACTTTGAGGTATAGTAAGGAGCTAGTTTTTCATAACTGCGGAGTTGCATACTACTGTGAAGTAGATATCTAGCTCTCCTACCTCTTAGCTCTAGCTAAGTACCTCTATTACTATATAGCTATTACTACTTAGTAGGAGACTCTCCTCTAAGGTTCTACTCTCTCCTAGTAGATCTATATCCTTATAGATATAGAGCGGTAGTACTACTAGTTAAATAGGTTGCCTATATTATATAATACTATTTGATAGAAGTTTGCTCTTACTATAGCGGAAGCTTAAACTTAGCTCTAGGAGAATTAATTTACTCTTAACTAAATTAATAGCGAAGATAATATCTACTAATATATATATAAAGTCTTTAAGTCTATTAGGGTATAGGGATCTATTACTCCCTACTAGCTACTTATAGTCTTTTATTAATTACTTAATTTAGAACTCTAATAATTTCTCTATAAGCCTAGGATAATAGATATAATAGATATATATCTCTTGCTTATAGATAAGAAATACTATACTATCTAGCGTGCTTATGCTCTTTTCTCATCTAGCTTAGGAGCCTACTACGCCCTTTACTTAGCTATACTAGACGACTCTGCTTATTAGGGTTATTTATACTCCTATTGGGATTCCCTGCGATAGAACTATTAGTATTACTAGTCTAGATATTGCGGAGGATTCTAGCTGAACCGCGCTAATAATTGAAATACCCCGCGTTAGGCTAATAAGCTAGCGAGTAACTAAGCCCCCTAGGATAGCTACTATAACGCTTAAAGGCCTTAGGAATATTCTTAATAGTTTAACTGCTTATAACGGATAGCTTAATATTATTATAGTAATTAAGCCTACTAGGTCTTTAAAGATATTAACCCTGAGACTGTTATTAACTACCTTATTAATAATAGATATAAGCTTGTTGATATCTATAAATAACCTAACTTATTTGACTTATATTAGCTATAAGTAGGATAGATAAGTAATTATAGCTCTAACCTAGTAATGCTTCCCTCCCTAAAGGAGGAGACTAACTACTAGCCTATATAGGATAATCTCGTTTGTAACTCTAGCGATATATTAGCTTTAGATGCTGAGCTCCCCCTTTTTGTGGGCTTTGCTACTGATGCTACTGTATCTGCTACTAACTATACTACTAATTTCACCTTAGAGGCTAGCTAAGTTATTAACGCCTCCCCTAAACTATAGAAGAGCACTTATCTCTATAAGTAGACCTATCTCCGCCTCTATATATCTGCTTAAGTTAATAGGCCTATAGAGGAAGTTTGTGTTAATACTAGCGCTTCTATTGCCCTTATTAACTAATAGTAGATAGATCGCTTTATTAGTAAGGCCTACTTATGCCTAGTGGACCCCCGCTATATAGTAGCTATAAACTTATTCTTTGCGGTTATAGAAGAAGCTACTTTTGATTTCTATATCTTAGGTATACTT
Organism: Colletotrichum euphorbiae; assembly: GCA_037178605.1. Lineage (NCBI taxonomy): Eukaryota > Fungi > Ascomycota > Sordariomycetes > Glomerellales > Glomerellaceae > Colletotrichum > Colletotrichum euphorbiae. Next base: position 40,020 of record JAXCEF010000441.1, on the reverse strand, counting down.
AGTAGTATGCCTATTTAGGCTTATATTATTATTACTATAGAAGTTGTTGACTTACTTAGTGTGAACCTGCTCTTGGGTATGCTCTTTTGTGAAGACTATAGGTTGCTTATTAACTTTAATAAAGGGATTATGAAGTTCCGCTCTATATATAGTATAGCTACTAATATGACCTATAAGAGCGTCCTCCCTATTATCCGGACGGTTAACCTTATATAAGCTATTATGATTCCTCCCTGTGATTCCGTCTTTGCTATAGTATGTTATGCTGACCTCTTAGCTTCTCTAACTGCTGGTAACTGAGACTAGCTGTAGCGTTTCTATTTCTAGATCTCTTTTGCGGTTGATAGCGTTATTACTCTAGATACCCTAAAGCTGGTCCTTTTGTAAAACCCTTTAATTAGGCTACTTAGTATTCCTAAAGGGATGAGAGTTAGTACTTTAACCTGCTTTAATAGTATTAATACTGCAAACCTTATTAACTAGGCTAATATTAACACTCTTTTCCCGGAATATCCTAATACCTCGTTTATTATAATGGAGGAAGCCTTCTATGCTATAGTATCTAGTAATACTCCTGTTGTGAATTCTAGCCCTGTGGAAGTCCCCTCCTATAGTATCTCCTGGCCTAATGGTATACTAATGATTAAGTTGGCTGCTAGTATTGAGATCTGCACTAGTGACTCCGCTTTTATAGCCTGCCTAAAGGTAGTTTTTAACTACTATAATATCTTTTATAATTGCGGTATTATTCTAATACCTAATAAAGAAGGTGTATATATTTATTTTATTAATAGTTAGTAAAGTTAGGTTAAGGCCTCCCGCCTCTTCCCCCTAGGGATAGAAGATGCTGAGCTTGCTTATAGTAAGCTTAATAGCTTCTACTCTAAAGGTAAGATATCTTTTGCTATTAGATTAGTTCCTATATTATGCCCCTTATTTATTATATAGCGCGTAGTAAATAGAGTATGGAAAGGCTGCTTAGTAGTTAACTTTAGCTTATTAAATAAGGTTATACTTTTTAATATATACTCTCTCCTAGACTAGGATAATATTCTTAACTCTTTATGAGGTAAGGGCTAGGTTATAGTGCTTAATGCTACTAGACGTTTTTACTAGCTTCTAGTATATTCTAAATACTATAACTAGATGGCTATGATTTCCCCACGCGGTATTAAGGTATCTAATGTTATTTTAATGGGGTTTAAAAACTCTCTAGCGTATGCTTAATGCTTTATAGATAACTTGTTCTATAACTACTAAGATATTATTTGAGCTTATATTAATAATATTATGATCTTTAGTGATATTACTGAGGACTATCTCTGGTATATTGAGATTGTGCTTAAGCTCCTTGAGGATAGCTGCCTCTATATCTCTGTAGAGAAGTTATTTGCTGGCTTTACTTCTATAAGGCTCCTTAGCTATATAGTTGATGCTACTGGAGTCTTGCGTACTGAGGACTGTATTGAGGCTTTTTAGTAGCTTGTGTTCCCTAATAACCTCTATAACCTCGAGAGATATCTCGGGATGGCAGGATGGCTATGTTATGATATGCTATAGTTTGATATTATTGTGGTACCCCTTACCTGCTATAAAATAGTTCTTTTTGCTCTCCTCTATAGTGAGGATAAGCTACTATAAGGAGTAGCTAAATAGATATATGCTTATTACTTTACTAAGGTTACCTTTAAACCTATAGAAGAGGAGATTAAGTTCTAGACTGCTTTATAAGAGAACCTCTGTAGTTAAGTCGCCTGGTATTAATATGATTTTGCTAAGGAACTCTTTATTAAGCTAGATATATATAAAGGAGGATTTGGAGTTATGGTCTTCTAGTTAGAGGATGAACTCCCTGATACTGAGATTGACCTTATTATACTTAAGACCTCTAATGTTTGGCCTATTTTGTTTCTCTTTAGGGTGACTATATCTGCTAAAAAGCGATTTTGGGCTATAGAAGTAGAGGTTGCTAGTATAGTTATAGAAGCTCTATAAGCTAGTTTAGTCTAATTGCTGACCTGTTAATATTCTTATTAATTATGCTGCTACTTGTGGTATTTTTATCTATACTTTGCTGCGCATGCTTGACCTTATGAAAGTAAATCTAAAGCTTGTTAACATAGTTAATTACTTCTTGTAGTTCTAATTATATGTTACCTATATCTTAAGCAAACTTAATGTAATACTAGATGCTCTCTCCCGGCTCTTATTACTTTAATGTTCTAGTTGAGCCTTATTGTTCCCTAAGGCTAATAAACTTATTAATATTAATAATGGTATTGCTAAAAAGGTAACTAACTGTAGTTCCTCTGACTTTATTAGGCTTGCTGAGTCCTCTATGCTAGGAGCTTCTGCTGAGATTATTGTTTACTTTAATGTGGAGTTCTCTGCTCGGATTATAAAGGCCTATACTAATAACTGAAGATATAGCGCTATCCTGCGCGGCATTGCTAATAATGACGCTAAGTAATAGTATACTATTACGCTTTATGATGCCCTTGAGGAGGAATGCTGCGCTATGGCTGATAGTTATTACTCTAAATGTTTCTGGGTTTAACTATAGATATAGCGTGATAGCCTCTTCTTCTCTATTAATGCTAATAATATGGAGAGGCTTTGTATTCCCTAAGCTATTATTTCTGATGTCCTTTAGCTAGTGTATAATAATAAGTACTACTTTAGTATTAATTATATAATTTATGAGTTAGCTGGGACTTAGTTCTATAATAAGGTAAAAGCCTGCTGCTTGTATATCTGCTATTGCTTAGAATATCAGGAAAATAGTATTAATTATAGCTTACTTCTAGGCACTTTTTAGCTTATTCCCGTGGTGCTCTGCCCCTATTATATCGTGATAATTAACTTTATTATAGACTTACTTCTTATTCCTTCTATAGGTATGTTTTAGGCCTTATTAGGCTATAATACGCTTAATTGCCTCTTAATGTAGATGTGTAAGTTCTTTAAGAAAGGGCTTTTAATTCCCGGCGATAAGTAATATATTGCTTAGGACTAGGGGCTTATATTTATCTAGTTTTGGCTGATATGTGACTAGGGCATCCTAGTGTATATTATTAGTAACTAAGACCCTAAATTCATCTTAAAGATTTAGAAGGCTATTCTTTCTGTATTAAGAGTTAAGCGCCTCCTCTTTATTATATATTATCCTTAGACTAATAGCTAGAGCGAGCGGACTAACTAGATTCTTAAAATCGCCTTATAATATTATATATAGGTAGATCTAAATACCCCCTAGGTAGATATCCTTCTCGCCCTTTAGTATAACCTTAATAATTCGTTATTAATTACTATTGGCTGGTCCCTAAATAAGGTTATATTAGGCTTCTGCCCCTAGGCTGTCCTTAATACTATTACTAATAAATCCGTACTAATAGAGGCTATTGAGGTTCTCTAATGTACCTACTAGGAGGAAGCTGCTGGCCTTATTAATGTAGCTAATGAAATCTGCTAGTAGTACTATAACTATTATTAGATAGATGTTAAGTTTGATGTTAGTAACTAGGTTTAGGTTCGCTTTAATAAGAGTTACTATCTGTTTAGCTGCCTAAAGCGTAAATAGTTAGTAACCTAAGCTAGCCTATTTTGAATTAGTATTAAGGTTAACCCTATAGCCTACTAGCTTAACCTCCTAGCTGCCTACAAGATCTACTTAGTCCTTAATAATGCTTAACTCTACTAACTAGCTAAGGGATTAGACCTATTTTATTAGATGCTAGCCCTGCTATAACTAATTATTATAAACAGTTATAATAAGTATGAGGTAGAGCGTCTTATTAACTAATACATTAATTAGTGAGAATGTAATCCTATTATTTAGTATCTTATTAAGTAGAAGGGTTATTCTGTAGCTAAAAATATATGGGAGCTGCGTGGAAGCCTGCTTATTCATGCTGGCGATGTAGTTAAAGCCTTTAAAATGGCGTTGCTGCTCTATACTGACAAAGAGTGGGGCTAACTGCGCTGCTCTTATCCTATAATAGGATCCCTTTGAATATTACTGCTGCTTTCTTTGGGACTATATATAATGCCTTTGCTTAGCTTTGCCTAAAGATAGCCTTCTTTTATAGAAGCGGCATTATACTGCGCTGAGCCTTAGCGGGCTATTAAGGTGTCTTATCTAACAAAGCTATTGTTCTCTGCGATATTAGACTTATAACCCGTAAGGCTGATGCGCATCTCTTTATTAACTATTTACTTTACTTCTATGCAGTTTTTTTGACCTAAGCCTAGCGCCTTCCGCCTGAATTTTGCGTGTAAAAGCCTAACTCTTTCTTCTATATTATATATATTAAATTTTTATTACTTTATTACTTTATTACTTTATTACTTTACTACTTTAGTTATTCTTCTACTTTTTATAAGCTCTTATTACTTTTTATTAATTTGCTGTTATTCTTCTTAATGTAATAATATCTGCTAATTGCCTCTCTAATATTACTGCTAGCGCTACTGCTTCTTCTTAGGATGCTGCTAGTACCTTCCCTATTGCTGCTAATCCCGCTAGCTTTAATGGATCTAAGCGCTTTAACTCTATCTCCTCTTACTCTAATGACGGTAACATAGATATAGATAACCCCGCTAATGAGGTTGTTAGCTCTAGTATTACCCCCTCTAAGTATCCCTCCTAGCTTTATAGCTCTAAGCCTTTAGCTAAGGATAATAATCTCCTTAATAACTTTATTGAGGAGGAGGATGAGGATAATAAAGAGGATAATAATAATAATAATGATATATTTACTGTTCTTAGTAACCCCGCTGCTAAGCGCCGCCCTAAGGGACCTATTACTTGTACTATTGCTGATAATGCTGCTATTGCTCTCTTTATGTGATTCCCTAATAATGCCCTTTAGACTGAGGTTCTCTTCTTTCTTAGGGAGATCTTTAGTGAGAAGCGTATAATTGCTAATATCTCCTCTAACTTAGCGATCTGCTATATCTAAGGCACCTATAAATGCGCTCTAACTGCTATACTGAGCGGTCTTATATATAGCTACTTGCTTCCTTCTTGCGTGTCTGTACTTATAGTATTTATCTCCTATTATTCTAGTACCTTTAACATTAAGATTGCTAGTAGTCTTATTACGCTTAAATGCGCTGATCTAATATTGCTTACTATAGTTATTAGCTTCTAGAGTATCTGTATAATCAATAATGCTGCCCGTGCTGCTGCTAGTAAGGCCTATAAGACTGCTAATGATGTTGCTGCTGCTACTAAGTATACTGATACCTAGGTTGCTGCTCTTACTACTAGCCTTTGTAATAAGCTTGTTCTGCGTATCTCCGCCCTTGAGGCTAGTATTAAGACCCTTAGTGCTATAGGTTAGGATAACTTTACTAACTGTTTTACTAATATTAAGAATAGTATGGTTCTTAAGTAGGTTTTAGGTAATAAGATAATTTAGGCTACTGCTAAGGTTAATAAGGAGGTAGAAGCCCTTTACTTTAAGGTTGCTTTCCTCCGCGCTCTTATTGGTAGGGTCCCTAAGATTAATTCCCTGACCCCTGTCTGCGCTACCCCTATGACTACTATGCTAAATAAGAAGCGTAAGGCTGATGATATCAGCGATATTTTTAATTAAATTGCTTGTACTATTGCCTTATTTTGCGGAGGATAGGATATAGTTATTATTGGGATGATAGCTTTTTCTGTTTGGGGGTAGATATTATTATATAAATAGTGTGTAGTTACTATTATATATTGTATAATATAGTTACTACTATGTAGCATACTGCTACTATTATGTGGCGTCTGCTGTCTATAAATAAGACTAGTAGTATAGGACATGATAATATAAGACTTTTACTCCTTTTATACTAAGACCTATCTTTTGTTGTTTTACTGCATATCGTTCCTGTTCACTGCTATTTGTTAAACGTCTTGTTACTCCCTCAGTACTGCTACAGGCATACTGAGAAGACGCTGACAAATAATATGGAGTACTAGTTATTTTTTGAGGTAGAAAATATTAATAATTATAGTCTAGTTAAAGTTATAGTTGTTCTTAATTATGAATGTAAATTAATTTAGTGCTTCTATATTAAGTTAGTAATATTTATGAAACTTTGTGAGATATTTGAGTAGGTATATTTAACTTAGTAGCTAGCTTGCTATAGTATATTATAAAGTTAGTAAACTAATAGGTAACTAAATCGTTAAGGGAGTTATTATAACTTAGTCTCTGTGAGATTATTGTAGGCTATATAATAAAGCTATTTTATTATAAGTAGTTTTAGATATTTTTAGATTATATGCTTAACTTATTTTTATCTACTAGATAGAGTGAGAAGGGGGTATTTATAGATATAATATAGAAAACTATGTCTTTAAATAGCGTGGGAATAGCTATAGGTCCTATCGATTTAATAGCGCCTCCTAACTTAAACCTTATACTTGCTACTTTCGCCATTATAGAGTTTGTCATAAAATCAGGTTTAATATTTTTGACTGCAATAAATTAGCTCTAGCTAGCTATTAAAAATCCTATTGCCCTCATAATAAGCATAATCTCTTAGTAGATTTCTAAAGAGTATCTTTCCTTAAGTATAAAGAATTTAATGGGGATAGGTTTAGCTAATTTTTCAAAGAGGTCTGAATATATAATAGCGTAGTAGTGGAGCCGGGCAGCGAACACATCAGCTAGTCTAGTTTTCTTTCAGCTGTCTTCTTTTCTTAGTCAGCACTCTGAAGGACCTTATATATATTAAGGTCTAATTAGAATAATTAGAAGAGGGGCATATTATCTTATAATCTTCTTTATACCTTACTTTCATATAGACGTCTTCCTTTTAATACATAAGCTCGCAAATATATACTAGAATCATATCTAAAAACAACTTCTTTATTCGTATTTTACTATTTACCTTATTTCTTTCTTAATTAGATAGCTAGCTACTTCAAGCTTATTTATAGGGTATTATATCACTTTAATAAGATATATTACCTAATTCCGCAATATCCTAGGGAAATCCCACTACCCAGGGGGCTCCTAATTAGGAGTCTCTTAGCTCTATATAAATTTTCCTCACTCCGAGGACTATCTAGGAGTAAGTCTCCCTTACTAGCATAATACCAAGAGCGCATAACTCTATTCTGGAGTTATTTTATATTAGTTTTAGTAGCTATTCTTAGCTACCTACTTATATATATTCTCTATGTTATTTTAGTAGTGCTTTCTAATTAAATGAAATACTTAATCTCCTTATTACTATATAGGGTAGTGCTTTATCTAGACCTATATATAGTCTATTCCAATAATACTTAAGAAAACCGATAATTCCGCATATACTAGATCTATATAGGTATCATAAATACCCCCAACTTTGAAACATAAACTTAATACCTTTTAATAATACTACTCTATTCCTAGAGATATCTACTAGAAATATAATGAGGCCTATTTTAATCTAATATTTACTTAGTATAAAGGCGCAAGTAGAGCTGATTAGAGATAGTAATAGAGGAGAAGCAGAGCGCAACAGAGTTTCCCGAGATCAGGTTTAGCTAGAATTAATATATAAGTCAATAGTAGTAAATTGATAGGGACTTCATATTAATTACGCTTCCTCTAGTACTAGCAGTAAGTAGATTAGATAGCGCACTGACTTCAGGTTAAGCAGGCTGTACTTTCTAGAATAGGAAACATATTATCTTTAGAGTAGGATTTAGGCTTAATAGTTAAAAAGGCTATTCCGTCTATATATAAGCTTTTTAAAAAAGGTTTAGCAGCTACCATTCTTTAGGTTAGGGTTACTCTAATTATAGTAGTAATGTTAGTCTAGGCCCTTAGTTATTTGTGTTAATTCTTAACTCTTTATACTATATATTTTGTTTAATAATACTAAGTTATACTATAACTATTGCTAAGATTAAAATAATATATTAGCTATTTAATCTTTTAATTATCCTATATTTAAGGGTTGCTAACTAATTGTATATACTATCTTAATGTAGTTAGATAGGCGATAATAGAACTAGAGTCTAATACTACCTACTATTTTATTTACTGATTAAAAAATACTTTATAAGCTAATAGGGTTTATATCTTTCTACCTCATATAAAGCTATAAAGCTATAACCCTAATTGAGGATAATATAGTTACTTAGAGAGTTCAGGACTAGGGATGAGATTAGGAGCAATATAGTAAATTAGTTATTAATCAAGATAATTAGATAGCTAGATAGCATATTAGAATATATAGCATATTATAATCTTTAAGTCTATTTAGGATCACAAGGAGATAATTAAGCTAAATTTCTTTAAGCTTAGGCTCTATTTTTTTCTTTCCTTTCTCTTTTACTTTACCACCTAGAAGTATGTATTACTATCCTTTAAGTCTATTCAGAATAGTAATAAGGACAATTAGAGACAGGCAGCGCTTTAGAATACAGGGCATATTACAATCCTTAAGTCTATTCAGAATCACAAGGGAATACTTAAGCCATTTTCATTTTTTCCATTGAAGCCTAACCTCTTTTTTCTTTTCTTTTCTTTCTCTTTTGCTTTTGCTTTACTGGCTAGAAATATAGATTACTATCCTTTAAGTCTATTTAGGATAGCAATAGGGATGATTAGAGCTAGGTAGAAAATATATCAGCTAGTCTTGTTTTCTTTTAGGCTCTATTTGTTTTCCTCTCCTTTCTCTTTTGCTTTACTACCTAGAAATATAAATTAATGTTCTTTAAGTCTATTGAGTATAGCAATAGGAATGATCAGAGCTAGGTAGCAAATATATCAGCTAGTCTTGTTTTCTTTTAGGCTCTTTTTATTTTCCTCTTCGTTCTCTTTTGCTTTACTACCTAAAGAAAAAGCTTACTATTCTTTAAGTCTATTTAGAATAGCAATAAGAATAATTAGACCTAGGTAGTAAATATATTAGCTAGTCTTATTTTCTTTTACTTTTTGTTTTTCCTTAGTTAGTTTTTAAAGAACCTTATATATATTAAGGTTTAATTGAAATAATTAAGCGAGAGATATATTATCTTTTAATCTTCTTTATACCTTACTTTCTTATAAATATCTTCCTTTTAATATATACGCTCATAAATTAATACTACAATTATACCTATAAATAACTTCTCTACTTTTATCTTACTATTTACTTTATTTCTTCCTTAAATAAATAGCTAGCTACCTTAAGCTTATTTATAGGGTATTAGTTTACTTTAATAAAGCATATCACCTATTTCGGCAATATTCCAGGGAAATCTCACTACCTAGGGGGCTCCTAATCAGGAGTTCCTTAGCTCTATATAATTTTCCCTCACTCCGAGGACTATCTAGCAGTAAGTCGCCCTTACTAGCGTAGTACTAAGGGCGCATAACCCTATTCAGTGGTTGTTCTATGTTGGTTTTAGTAGCTATTCCTAGCTGCCTGCTCACACGCATCCTCTGCGTCGTTCTAGTAGGCTACTTAATTAAGTAATAACCTTATGATAGCCTTTTTCGTTATAATAGGGGCTATATTAGTTACTTAGTTACTGCTTAGATCTATGAATTAGGCAAAGAATATATCGTGTTATTTCTCTTTAGAGTTGCTATTGCATTAATATTTCTTATTCTTATTGAGTGACTAGAAATATATCTTGATTCCCTTATTCTTATTATTGTTAAATAATTAAATTATTAGGTATTCCTTCTATAGCTTCTTTACAGTAGGTTAGGAACTATTAGTAGGCTGCTCTTAACCTATTAAGGGACTATAGATTACGTTGCTATTATAAGTATACTTCATCTTTCTTTTTTTATAGTTACTTAAATAGTATCCAGGCTTTTTATAAATATAGGATTTTATTTCCTCAGGGTTTACTATTATTTTAGGCTATTTGTATTGTCTCTCTATAGCTTGGGCTTTCTGAATTTATTGCTGAATCTATTGTTTTAGCCTTTACTATTTTATTTATAGTCCGTTTAGTATTATTTGGTGTGATATTGAGCTTATAGTAGTGGTTAACTATTTATAAACATAATTATATTACTCATAGTAACTCTAAGTTATTTACTTAACTCTTCGAACGTTTTTAATGGATTTGTAGTAGCTTATTTATACTTCTAGATCTCTTAGTAGCTTAATTAATAGTATAGTCTTAAGCTATTTCTTCCAATTATTTTGTCTCTGGCTCTCCTTATCCTTAGTAATAGATGCATCTAAGTTAAGGTGGTAATAATAATAGATAGTCCTTATTTGAAGTAGAGGCTCGTAATATATATAATTTGATATTATGTTATTATTACTTATTATCTCTATTAGTTAGGTATTATATTATATGTTAAATAATATGCTATTCGAGGCTTAATGTATCTTATTTTACTCTAATTTATATCTTAGAGTTAACTTAATATGCCCTTTCCTTCGTGATATGAGGGTTTCGGGAGAGTTAATCATTTTTGGAGGTGAACTATTGAGGTATTAGTAGACCCCTTTTATGGTCATCTTCCTACTTAGGGGTCTTACACTAGTGATATTAATAGTAATAGTAATAATAATAATGGGAGTTATATAATAGATATAAGGACTAAAAGAGTTTTCAAGGGTTTAGTATATATATTAGTTTACTTATAGTATATTCATTAGTTAGAGTAGTATCAAAGGGCTTTCTGGTGATAGTCTTCTGATAGATTTAATAGATAAATTAATTATTCATTAAGATAGAGCTTTAATTTCTTTTGAGTGTTGACCTCACTAATCTGCGGTTATGTAGCTATAAGTGGTTTAATAGTAAAGTTAACTATTAATTAGTGTTAGTTTATATATGGGCGGGGTGATATAAATGCGCGTGTAGCCCTAATATGTCTTGTTTGTATTGAAGCTATTCAGAACGTGTGTGCGCGCGTGTGTTAAAGTCTAAGATATAAATAGCTATGTAGGCAGTGGTGTTGTCCTATATTGATCTTGCGAACTGGTGTCGTGCTATATTGATCTTGCGAATATGGTTACGTGATGTATGTATGTACGTATGATATCGTATTTAGCAGAGCCCTCATCTTGCCACTCCGTGGGTTATGGTGCTATTGCGACAAAAGCTCTATAAGCTAATCTCATCTATAGTAACTTAATACTTAATTACTTAACCTTTCTAAATTATTAGTTATAAAGCTATCTATATATGCTATAATTATAATGAATAAGAGGCAACATATATAGAGAAGAAATAAAGAAATAAGTAGAGAGAAGTACAAAGCTTTTTATAACTTATCTATATAAATATTACTTATATAAAAGCTTCTACTATTAATTCTGCTAGAGTCTTCTACTACAAGTAAAATAACCTTTAGTATCTATAACAATAAGTGTATAATAAGTATAAAGATATTCTATATATATAGGATGCTACTATAGTTAAATAGGTTATATACTTCCTTACTAGCACCTAGCGCACGCGCATAGAGATCATAGCAAGTACTTATCCTACATACTAACAAGCCTCTACTATAAATACTAAGAGGAAGAAAGAAAGAATAAAAGCTTATCTTTATATTTAAACTCAGCTTAATATAGCGCGGATAGCCTTATGAGCTATCTAACCTAGATATAAGCTCTTACTTGCAAAAAATACTACTACTAGAGCTATTATTCTATAAATTAATAGAATACGTAATATAATAATAGCCTTAGCAGATAACAAATATAATAATAACTAAGAATAAGATAAAAAAATTAGATCTAGTATATAGGATAGTAATAGCTAAGGTATATGAAACGTAAACCCTTGGGGGTATAATGGCAATAAGAATATATCGATAACTATACCTCTTAAAAAATACTAGTTAGTAACTCTAGTAGATACTATAGTTAACTTAAGTACATCTAACCTAATCTAGGAATTAGAGGAGATAGCTTAGTATATAGATACATAATAATAAATAATAGAAGTAGAATATAGATTAGAAGTAGTATAGATTGGGAGTAGTATAAATTACTAGATGAGTAATTTAATTATATAGTTATATAATAAGCATATTACTTTGTCTAAACTAGGGGCTATTAGACTATATAATATAGAGTAGGTCTCCTTATTAGTAGTATAAACCTACTTTCTTAGTAACTCCTACTTATAGGATTAGTCTCTCTAGATATATATTCACCCAGAGAGAGAGATTTAGCATATTTATTGCCTATAGACAGTTTGATCTATTATATTAATATTTATTAGAGCCCTGCTCTCAATAATATCTAATAGCACTCACAGCTGTCCGTTAATATTTCAGATATTGTCTCATATAAATAAAAATACTAAGTTAGCTTCTATTAAAATTCGTTCAATTTTCACAAATATTGCACCTCCAGCAAGACTAAGTTGCATTCACAGCTCCTAAGTATTTTCCCCAAAAGCAAAAGGCACAAACTGCAAAATATCACCTCCTCGACGGGGAATTGAACCCCGGTCCCCGGCGTGACAAGCCGATATCCTCACCACTAGACTATCGAGGACCATTAGCATTGTGAAGTCATGCTAGTCAGGCCTACTCAGAGCCAATCATCCGCCTCGGCGAGGCCGGGGCAATTCGCAGCTGGAGATTTGCAAGTCTACATGTCCTGTTTCTCTGCCTTGACTTCTAAGCCCAGATGTTATATATGCAATATGCTCACTTGGAGTATGAAAAGAAACGTACATACCTCAGGCTGCGGCTCGTGGACGAAGTGTTGTCATGACTGAATTGCTTGTATTGCGCCTCACTAAAATACCGGTTACATTTTCGCCTTAGGATTAGGCGATTGGAGAAAATTCGATGCAATAAGAACCACATCAAACGCCTTTTCAGATTAACCAATCCCAATAATTGATAGAGAAGAAATCCCAGCTGAATAGGGAAACCTATATGCCTTGATGGAGGCACCGTTGTCGCCACCACGCGAGGGCAAGGTCTCAGGGAATAGAATCTCACAGCCAGGATCGGTCACTCCAGCCGACCAATGTCAACCAGCTCCGCGAAGCCATCCTCTGGGCCTGGTTGGTTGATTTCCGGGCGCCTTCAGACTGCGCCGCAGGCAGTAAGAATGCAGCACGCCTTGCCCGATCAGGATGTTGGGCTGGCCAAGACTTGTGCTCCGCCCTTGTTCTCACGTCCCATCTGACCGAGGTCATTCCTGACCTGACAGAGACCGTCCGATCACTTAAGAAAGTCGTCCCCAAAGAGAAAAGTGCATGAAGGTGTGCTGCATGACCTGCAATAACCGATAACGTACTGCAGTTTCCGACTTTAACCGTACCGAAAGATCACGTACCACCATGATTTCGACCTCCCGACAACTGGCTTTGGCCGTTGGCGCAGAACCTCCTTCCAATGGCAGCGGAGGCGGACGAAGACAATGTTGGGAATGTCAACGGCGTCGCGTGGTCTGCGACGCGACTCGTCCCGTTTGCGGTAAATGCAAGGCCGCTGGCGTCGTGTGTCCCGGCTATGAGGACAAGAAGCCGTTGACGTGGCTGGCGCCTGGCAAAGTCAAGACTCGCACGTGGAAACGGAAGAAGTCCGCTGAGAAGACAGCATTGCCAAGCACGACTTCCGAGGAGACCGTGGATAATTCGCGTAGGATGCTCCAGCATGTGGGAACCAGAATTATGCACGTCTTTCCAGGACATGAATTGCGGACGGAGACTTGCGACGTTGTAGAGGCGACCTTATACTGTGAGTTCACACGCAGCGCAGCTGTTTGAAGAGTCTTACAGTTAGAAACTTGAGTTTGACATGCCTCAACTGGCAGCGGCTGATATGATTGTACTACTGCAGGGAATGAATCAGTTTATCCTTCATTTTCGACCACTCAGCTCATGCCCAGTCCTTGGGTCATTCCGGTCTCGTATGTCCACATGATGCCGGCAGCCACTAGACACGCACTGGTGTCGATGGCTATCGAACACCGCATGATTCGGCTTGCAGGGAAGAAGAATGATCCGTACATCTTTGAAGTTCGATCTCGTTTTCATCAACACAGAACTTTGGCGATAACGGCCCTGAATGAAGATGTCCGCAATGAGAGTACCCGCGGCTCTGACCTGACCATGGCTAGCGTGCTAGTCTTTATGTACGCAGATGTTAGTTAACACCCACCACAACTTGACCCAAACTTGACGCTGACGGATCCCAGTTGATGGGCTCATCAACGGCAGCGAATTGGCGCTATCACATGAATGGCTGCAAGGTCCTAATGGAGATGAGAGGTGGTCTTGAGGCCATCTATCGTGAGACGCCCTATATGGCACCTTTGCTGCTCTTCCCCGCGATGTAAGTCTTGCATTTTCAACTCGTACATGACTAACCCACTTTGCCTTCTGCACGCAATGGGTCATCTCAAAGGAGCGCCGGAAGTAACGACAGAATTAGTATTGAAATCTTTGCAAACTCGACAAGCCCGTCAGATGATCAATCAGATCCACTAGAAACCTTTGCCTACCTCGATACCGTGACAGAGCTTTATGGAAAGGGATATTATCCCTTCCTTCCATGTCCTGTCGACCTCTTCTACGACGTTATCATGGTCAACCGCCTCCGGTTCATCATCGCGACGAATAGCCTCACAGAAGATATGGGCATGCCGCAGTTCTTAGCTGAGGAGTTACTGGAAAGAATCGTCGAGTTTTCGCCGGAGGTTTGGTCCGAGACGAGAGTTGAGTCGAAGGAAGAATTCCTCCTCATGGCCCAAGTCTACCAGTCGGCTGTCGCTCTTTATGCTATCTCGTCCCTGCAGAGCCCGAGGGCGTTACCCTCATCAGCTGGATGGAGAGCCGTGAGAAACATTCACTACGGACGTCTAGTTTCCTTGCTCGAAAAGGCGGCCGAAGATCCGCTTACGAAGAACTGCGTCACCTGGCCGCTTATTGTGGCCGGGTTCGAAGCGGCGACAGGTACCGCGGAAGGGAGGAAATTTGTGGTGAACCAGTTGATGGGGATGAGTCGGGATTTGGGAGTCCACTCGCCCTTGATTGCTGTGGAGATGCTGGACAAGTTCTGGGCTTCGGGGAAGAGGACATGGGAGGATTGCTCTGACAAGCCCTACGCCTTGGTGACATAAAGAACAACGCCCTTCTGGTGGGTTTGGGCCTTGGCATGGCGGCAACAATTCGTGCATTTTTCTGTTTAGTGATATCCCTCTCTTTCTCACTTTACTTTCTGTTTAACGCTCCACTATCAAGCCTGTCCTCCTTATGAATCCGGCACTTCGAATCCCCCTATCATGCTATCCAAGAATGCTGCGTCCACGCCTTGAAAGGCCCAGTCTTCCACCCGAGCCGAGAGTCTTAGACCGATATCTTAATAACCTGCAGCAAAAGATCCACCGTCCGTCGCATTCATCAACTTCTCTTGCCCGAAAGCAAATGGATTGGTCACTTCAACGACATGGTTCATCGCCATCGGATGTTCATGATCCAAAGCTACATTTGCGGTTGTAAGTAGCTCCCGATGAGTTTGTTGTCCTAAACATTGGAAAGCTTTTCGCAAAGGGAGCGCTTCTGGAGAGATGGTTACGGTCCCGTAGCATGGAATCTTCAGCTGCAACCAACTCGAAGCTTCGTCGTGGACTCCAATGCCCCCATTGATGGACGTCGAAGCAGCTCTCGGTCTTAGTCTTAACGTGATATTTGATCCCCTCGCCGCATACGCTACGATGACGAGCAAGTTGCGTAAGACATCAGCACTTTTCATGGATAATACATCTGTCGACACGAAGATTTCGTTACGAATCAGCTCCAGCGTCTGCTCGACCTTGTCACGGTTGGTATGGAGTTCGTGTGTAAGCATATCATTCCCTCGATCCCTCCTACGAGCATCGATGTGCGCCAAGAGAAGCGTCATGCCAGCGATGAGGGCGAAGGCGTCAGGGATACTGCAAACCCCCTTGGCACTTCGAATGGCGACAAATCTCGGTAGGACTTCTGGGCTCGCGTCGATGCAGGTCATCCTACTGCTATTCACCGCCCCGTCTTTCGGGCTTCGAAGCATAAAGGGAAGATGCAGTTGTATGAGAAGGAATTAATGGAAGAGCTCCCCGCAAAGTCGCAGGCTTTCCATCATAACCGAGAGAGGCTTATTGTTGGCGATGTTGAATCTCGGTATTGTCCACCACCGAGGCGGCATGGCCGCGGCAGCGGCTTGCATCTCGACGTCCAGCGGACCGGTGATCTCTATCATGATGGTACGTGAATCCTGCTGGTTTCTCTGGATGATTCTCGACGCCACTGCGCAGTGAACCTGTTCCAGTCTGACGTGAGGTTGGTCATCTGAGAGCGCAGGAGATACTCCGTCCATGACCAGGGCGGTATGATGATCTTTGTGCTTGCGGGGAGTCCAAGCAGAACGCAAATGAAACGCTCCAGATAGACAATCCGAAACCAGACGAATCATGTGTTCGGAGGTCCAGCTGGGTCAACCGTCTCAATGGCACACGGATCGTGTGGCCGATGAACACCCATGAGTTGCGCCATGATAAAGCCCGCCGGCAAGCCAAAAGAGACAGTCTCAGGTTTCCTCCATTTTCCAGGTGTACGGCTTGAAGCATCATACATTGAAGAGCGTCAATACTTCCCATAAGCTTGTTGTCCTCGCAAATTGCTGATTTAAGGGTCTCAGCAAGTCGTTCCAGGATGTAGTATGGAGATGCCGACGTCGATGGCTTCCGAGCGTGAGTTGATGGTATTCTCTGTAACATGGAGGCCAACGTGGGCATCCTTTTGGCGAGGGCTACAAGATACATAGGCTCATACAGATTAGTAACAAAGTATTCTACTGTTTCTGGTTCGAGATATTCTAGCGTGCCTTGGGGTGATAGCATGAGTTGAAAGATTAGATCGGCGTCGGAGTATAGCTCATTGATTAGCTTGCAGTATTCTGGAGATGGAAGCGCTACGGTCAGCTTCGTTCTCAAGGCCGCGTGATAAGAACTAGCTGACGAGGCTTGCTTGGGGACGGTTGTGTATGGTTGCTCTCACGGTATTGGGTTCTGTTGACTTTGTGGGAGATACGGGCTGTCATACGTCAGCGTCCTTCAATCTTGAACACTCGAGATAAGAACCTGAAGACGCCCCCGTGGCTGGTGTGGCTCGAGGGTCTGTGACGATGGGCTTCCAAGGTCGTCATGGTCCCCTGCGACGTCTTCGCAGTGGACAGCATTTGTGTGCGGAGATTCCAAAGATAAAGGGTTGTGTTACGAGCCAAAGAGGCCCTGGTGGCCTGCGTCCCGGATGGTTCGGAGGTAGGAGGTAGTTTCAAGGGGGTTTTAAGGGAAGCTTATATAGCTAGGAAGGTACTAGGTAACTTCTGGATAAGTCGAGGGCCCCCGTAAGTTAAGAAGAGGGGGCTAGAGATAAATATTGAACCCGATATATCCCTATCTTTAACTAACTCCTTTACTCTGCGCTATAGTATCTAATATATTTATCTCTCTTCTTATATCATAGGGGCGCGGACTATTGGAGCAGTATGAAAGAATAATAAACTGGCACCCTATAGATTACCTAGAGGGAGGCATCAGGACCCTAATAATAATATAAATAGTAATAGCTAAACCTAAGATTAAATACTTTAAGGCCCTAATAATAAAGATAATAGTAATAAAGATAAGGATATTAGCGACCTACTAGAGGATAATATAAGTAAGACTAAGTTAGATATTTAGATTATAGAAGTTATTACTATATAAATAGTGCGCAGTCACTGTCACATACCGTAACGTATAGTTACTACTACGTGGCATACTGCTACTATCACGTAGCGCCTGCCGTCTATAAATAAGACCAGTAGAATAGGACATAATAGTATAAGACTTTCACTCTTTTTATATAAAGACCTATCTTTTATCATTTCACCACATATTATTCCTATTCACTATTATTTCTTAAACGTCTTATTACCCCCTCAGCACTACTACAGGTATACTAAGAAGATACTAATATCTAGTAGTATAACTACTAGATTTTCTTTTTTTAGATCCTCAACCTTATTAAGTCCCTTTACCCCACGCTCGCTTTATAGCAAGACCCTAAAAGAGGCGCAGAAGATATCTACATTAAGATAAGAGCTTAGGTTTAGGCTTAAGCTCCGAGGACTCCATCACAATAAACTAACAAAAGTCTACCGCTAGGTTATCTTTTGCTTCGCCCTATTTCATAGAAGCATAATAAAATAACGCCCACTACATTACAGTTTTCACAAATTACTATAAATATAACCTAATAGTTCGCAGCCTTAGCTAGGCTTTCCTATATAATATAGTAGTATCAAGTAGTCTCTGTTAGTATATAAGCTAAATACGTTATATTCTGCAGGCTTTTTATAATACTAACTAGCTTAATAAGCTACTTAATATCATAGTTAGAATATTAATACCTACTTATTAAGGGAGACCCTTAGTAGTATAATAAGGGTCCTTCTTCACTATTCTAAATCTAGTACTCTCTATAGCTCTTTTAGTAACCTCAGCCCTAAGGAGATCTAGGTTCGCAATACTAGATAGCTTACTTTTATAGCTGCTCTACGGCTAAGGACTCCTCCTCTACTAAAGTAGCCTCCTTAAGAACCTGGTGCGCTAATAAAAACAGAAACTTAAGCACCTCTTGGGGTATCATTAAGAACCCTAACTATACGTCAGGTTACTGCCCTATCAATATATCCCAATAACTCCTTATATTCCCTATTAGATAATACTTTTACTAGTCCCACTAGGAAAATTGCTATTATACTAGCCCCTCTAGATAGTATCTATACTAGTCCTACTGGGAATACTATTATTCTAATAGCCCCTCTAGGCCTAGAAGCAGCGAGATAAAGCACTACTTTACTAGGCTACCTATACTAAGGTCCCACTAGCTATAGCTTACTAGTACCTAGAGTTCCTTAGTAACCTCCCTATAGCCTATTACCTTAGTATATTTATAGAGGGAATAATATCTTCTAGAACCTATATAGTCTTTTCTTAGATATTCTTGCCCTAGCGGTTATATAGAGTTTTATTATATAGGTATAGCTAGCCCTAGCGCCCTACTAGCTCTAGATATTACAGAACTATAAAGTATTCTAGCCTAATACCCCCACTTTAAAATATAGTAAGAAGCTAGTTTTCTATAACTATAGAGTTATATACTACTATAAAGTAGATATCTAGCTTCCCTACCTATTAGCTCTAGCTAAATATCTCTATTACTATATAGTTATTACTATTTAGTAGGTAATTCTGCTCTAAGGCTCTACTCTCTCCTAGTAGATTTATATCCTTATAGATAAAGAGTAGTAGCACTACTAGTTAAATATGTTATTTGTATTGTGTGATGCTATTTACTACAAGTTTGCTCCTACTATAGTAGAAGCTTAGATTTAGCTCTAGGAGAGTTAATTTACTCTTTACTAGATTAATAGTAAAAACGTTATCTACTAATCTACCTATAAAGTCTTTAAGTATATAACCGTATAGGGACCTATTACGTCCTATTAGCTACTAATAGTCTTTTAGTAATCTCTTAATTTAGAACTTTAATGATTTCTTTATAAACTTAGGATAATAGATATAACTGATATATATCTCTTTCTTATAAATAAGAAATGCTATACTATTTAGTGTGCTTACGCTCTATTCTTATTTAGCTTAGGAGCTTACTACGCTCTCTACTTAGTTATGCTAGATAACTCTGCTTATTAGGGTTATCCATATTCCTACTGGGATTCCCTACGATAGAACTATTAGTATAACTAGTCCGGATATTATAGAGGATTTTAGCTAAGCCTTATTAATAGTTAGAATACCCCATAATAATCTAATACGCTAGCTAGTAACTAAGCCCCTTAGGGCGGCTACTATAACGCCTAAAGGCCTTAGGAATATCCTTAATAATTTAACTGCTTATAATAGATAGCTTAATACTGCTATAGTAACTAAGCTTACTAGGCCTTTAATGACACTAACCCCAAGACTATTATTGACTACCTTATTGATAATAGATATAAGCTAGTTAATATCTATAAGTAACCTAACCTATCTAACTTATATTAGCTATAAATAGGATAAATAGGTAATTATAGCTCTAACCCAGCTAAGATTTTCTCCCCTAAGAAAGAGACTAACTACTAGCTTATATAGAATAATCTTATTTATAACTCTAGTGAGGTATTAGCTTTAGATACTAAGCGCCCCCTCTTTTTAGGCCTCACTACTAATAATACTATACCTACTACTACTCATACTACTAATTTCACCTTAGAAGCTAGCTAAGTTATTAATGCCTCCCCCAAACTGCAAAAAAGTACTTACCTCCATAAGTAAACTTATCTCTACCTCTATATATCCACCTAAGTTAATAGGCCTATAGAGGAAGTTTATATTAATACTAGCGCTGATATTACCCTTATTAACTAATAGTATATAGATTGCTTTATTAATAAGGCTTACTTATATCTAGTAGATCCCCGCTATATAGTAGCTATAAACCTATTCTTTAAGATTATAGAGAAAGCTACTTTTAACTTCTACCTCCCAGATATACTTAGTAGTATACCTATCTAGGCTTATATTATTATTACTATAGGAGTTATAAACTTATGTAGCGTAAATTTACTCTTAGGTATACCCTTTTATAAGAACTATAGGTTACTTATTAACTTTAATAAGAGGACAATAAAGTTCTACTCTATATATAGTATAACTACTAATATAACCTACAAGAGCATTCTCTCTATTATCAAGATAGTTAACCTCATATAGGCTACTATAATCTCTCCCCGTGATTGTGTTTTTGCTATAGTCCGCTATACCGACCTCCCAGCTTCTCTAGCAGCTAGTAACTGAGACTAGCTATAGCGTTTCTATTCCGAGATTCCTTTTGCAGTTAATAGCGTTATTACCCCAGATACCCCAAAGTTAGTTCTTTTATAAGACTCTTTAACTAAGCCGCTTAATATCTCTAAAGGGATAAGAGTTAGCACTTTAACCCGCTTTCATAGTACCAATACTACAAACCTCATTAACTAGGCTAATATTAACATCCTTTTCCCGAGATATCCTAATGCCCTATCTATTGTAATAGAAAAGGCTTTCTATACTATAGTATCTAGTAACACCCCTACTATAAATCCCAGCCCTATAGAAGTCCCCTCCTATAGTATCTCCTGCTCTAATAGTATCCTAATAATTAAGTTAGCTACTAGTATTAAGATCTACACTAGTAACCCTACTTTTACAGCCTGCCTAAAAGTAGTTTTTAACTACTACAATATCTTTTATGATTATAGTATCATCCTAATACCTAATAAAGAAGGTATATATATTAACTTTATTAATAATTAGTAAAGCTAGATTAAGGCCTCCCACTCCTTCCTACTAGGGACTAAACTTCCTACTAGGGACTAAAGATTCTAAGCTTACCTATAGTAAGCTTAGTAGCCTCTACTCTAAAAGCAAGATATCCTTTACTATTAGATTAGTCCCTATTGTATACCCCTTATTTACTATATAGTATATAGTAAATAGAGTAAGAAAAGGCCGCCTAGTATTTAACCTTCGCCCGTTAAACAAGGTTATACTCCCTAATATATACCCTCCCCCAGACTAAGATAATATCCTTAACTACCTATAAAATAAGAGCTAGGTTATAGTCCTCAACGCTATAGTATTTTCTACTAGCTTCCTATATACTCGAAATATTATAATTAGATAGCTATAATTTCCCCACATAGCATTAAGGTATCTAATATTATTTTAATAGGGTTTAAAAACTCCCCCACATATACTTAATACTTCATAAATAACTTATTCTATAAACACTGAGATATTATCCGAGCCTATATTAATATATTATAATTTTTAGTAATACTACTAAAAACTACCTCCAGTATATTAAGATTATACTTAAGCTCCTTAGGAATAGCTACCTCTATATCTCTATAGAGAAGTTATTTACTAGCTTTACCTCTATAAAGCTCCTCAGCTATATAATTGATATTACTAGAGTCTTACGTATAAATAACCATATTAAAGCTTTTTAGTAGCTTATATTTCCTAATAACCTCTATAACCTCAAGAGATATCTTAGAATAATAGGTTAGCTACGGTATAATATATTATAATTTAATATTGTTATAGTACCCCTTACCTACTATAAAACACCTCTTTTTACCCTCCCCTATAATAAGAATAAGCTACGATAAAGAGTAACTAAATAGACATATACTTATTACCTTAGTAAGGTTACGTTTAAACCTATAGATAAGGAGATTAAGTCCTAAATTACTCTACAAGAGAACCACTATAGTTAAGTCGCCTAGTATTACTACAATCCTATTAAGAAGCTCTTTATTAAGCTAGATATACATAAAAGAGGATTTAGAGTTATAGTCTTCTAGTTAGAGAATAAACTCCCTAATACTAAAATTAACCTTACTATATTTAAGACCTCTAATATTGAGCTTGTCTTATTTCTCTTTAGAGTAACTATACTTACTGAATAGCAATTTCAGGCTATAGAAGCAGAGGTTACTATCATAATATAAGCTATTCAGAAGCTCTATAAGCTAGTTTAATCTAGTTACTAACTTATAAATATCCTTACTAACTATACTACTACCTATAGCATCCTCACCCACACTTCGCTATATATACTTAACCTTATAAAAGCAAACCTAAAGCTCAATATCGCAGCTAATTACCTCTTGTAGTTTTAACTATATATTACTTATATCTTAAGTAAACTTAATATAGTACTAGATGCTCTCTCCTAGCTCCTGTTACTTTAATACCCTAGTTAAGCCCTACTATTCCCTAAGGCTAATAAACTTACTAATACTTACTAATATTAATAACAACGTTACTATAAAGGTAAGTAACTATAGTTCCTCCAACTTTATTAAGCTTACTAAGTGTAAGCACGGAGACGAAAGTAGAAGGAGAGGTTGAAAAAATTCCAGTATAATATAAATAGAATTCGAGCAAGGAATGGTGTATGAGAGTAGCATTTCGGGTTTGATGCATAATGTTCAGACAGAAGAGAAAATGTAGATATGAATAGGTGTATATTTTGTGCGTGAAATACTTGTATCTAAAAGGCTAAAAAGCTGGGGGAAAAGGTAGGCATATATGTCCAGCCTTTTCTACCGGACTTCGCATTTGCAATATGCTTCGCATTCGCTTTCGGCGCCTAAGATACGCTTAGTTACGCTAGCGCACGCTAGGGCGCGCTAGTGCGTATGCGCTTAAGCAGTCTAAGCGTAAGTCTTTTGCGCTTAAGTAGCCTCAGAGTGCATAATGCACCTATGCGCGGTTTTAGGCTATAATCTCATGTATCTAAGCGTAGGTTTACGCTAATGCATAGCTGCATGGGCTAATGCGATGCATCTTTGATTTTAAGCTACTGCATAGTTGCATGCGCTAATGCGTAATAAAACCTTAAATAATACGTATTAAAGTACGTTATGTTTAGGTCATATTTAGATTGGTTTTACTCTATCTGTATATAAGTAAACTATATACCATTCGATGCAAAATTGAATGAAGAGCTTAAATATATAACCTATATTATTATACCCCATATGCTTTTAGAGATATAGTACTTCAAAGATATAGCAGTAAAAGATATTACTTTTACTCTATCTCCTATACTAAGGCCTCTATAGTAGCAGCTACTACTAAGACTATTATCTACCTTAATATGGAGTTCTTCACTTAAATTATAAAGGCTTACGCTAATAATAGTAGATATAGCGCTATAGCTAATAGGTATTACCCTAAATATTTCTAGGTTTAACTATAAATATAGCGTAGTAGCCTCCTTTTATATATTAATACTAATAATATAGAGAGGCCCTATATTCCTTAAGCTATTATTTCTAATATTCTATAATTAGTATATAATAATAAGTATTACTTTAGTATTAATTATATAGTTTATAAGTTAGCTAGAACTTAGTTTTATAATAAGATAAAAGCTTACTACTTATATATTTACTATTACCTAGGATATTAAGAGAATAGCTATTACGGGCTACGCCGATTGGAACTATCTGGGCTTCTGCCCAGATTCACCGCTCTTAGGGCCCACCCAGTGGTCACCCACAAACCCAGCGTAACCGTGCTGAAGCGGAAAACCCTTCCTTTTCCTCCTTAGCTTTAAATAAATAATATTACGCTACCTCTTGTCGCATAGGCTCTAGGTCTAGCCCTTCGCATATTTAAAGCTTACTACTATAATAATAAGAGATAGATTAAGCGCTACTCCCTACTAGTTACTAAGATAGTTAATAACCTAATAGCTAATAGCTAAGGCGAGCTATTATATACTAACTTAGTAATAGTATTAAACTACCTCTAGTAATAAATATAGGAGCTATAGAGGGGCTACTAGTAATTACCTACGCCCCCCTAGATAACTACTACTAGTGAACTACTAGCAATACCTAGTATAATAACTTGGAAGCTACTACTCTTACCCCTAAAGTTCTCAGGTTAGTAGAGAGAATACGCCTTATGGACGTAATAAATAAGATATATTGAGATGAGACAGGATGGCTTGGCTATTCAGCCAGCAGGCCCACTGTCAATGGGGTCTAAAACGGAAGACGGCAACACAGAATTATCAGGAATCATCAGAATCATCCATAGTCTTTTTCAGCCTTAAGGGGGCTCATTCCTTAATAATCCTATACACGATTACCTGCAATATCTCTTCCATTTCAAGCCCAATTCTTCCCATTCTTTCTAATTAGATCTGCAAATCGCGACGCGCATCTTTTAAGCTTACTTTTATTATTCCTATCCGTTTGTAGGTAGTGTTATATTATTTGCTATCTTTATAGTCCCCACCGGGCTCCTGCTCTTCCTAATAGTACCTAGAGGCAGATCTTTTTTTGCTCTTTGCCACAACCCTCAAAGGTTTCCAAGAGAGTGGGGTGCCTTCATTACATCCAGACGTCCCGCTATCATGATACATACCAACACATACCCACTCCTTTCTAAATAATTGCAATATCTAGCTACCATAAAGAAATAAAGAAACAAAGAAATAAAGAAATAAAGAAACGAAGAAATAAAGAAACGACAATACAATATATAAATGAGAGCTAGATAGAGGAGAATAGGCGATTTACAGACCTATCAGCCTATAGAGGGATTACTACAGGCGAGCGTTCTTTTGAAAAGTTAATAGGAATCATAAAGGCCCTAAAATCCTCCCTTCTTTTAGTATTTCAGCTAGAACCAGCTATTTCTTCTTTTTCCTCTCTTATATCCCTCCCTCTTTCTCAATTACTCTCATCCACTACTAGTCTTTTAACTAGTCTATTATAGCTAAAATAGCTAAAACGCTATAGATAAAACTAATATATGAGACATAGTAGTCTTACTAAGCTAATAAGTAAAGCGAGATTAACTAAATTAGTGAAAGAATACTAATAAACCTATTTTAATGCAGCCTAGAGTACTAAGAGCAAGTATACTAACATATAAAGTATTTTAACGCAGTAAGCTATAAGATTTTAAGATAGGAGCCTCACTAGAGAAGACTTTCCCAATTTAAGTATTGAGACTCAGAGTGGGATCACTACTAAGGTAGTAAAACTAAGGCTATAAAGCCTTTCTATATTTATTTATATTCCTTTCCTTTTTTATTACCTTTTATTTTATAATCTAGAAGACCTACTATTACCCTCCTTTACCTTTAAAAATATTAGAAAGTTATACTAATCTATCTACCTAGTAATATCTCATAGAGATTTAATAAATAATTACTTAATAACACTTAAATATAATTAACGTTATATTTATAGACCTATAAACGATATATCTACCTCTCATTCTAGCAACCTAGACACTAAATCCTCTTCTAGTAAAGGGAAGCAGCCTATAAAATAGTTTCTAGGCCCTTTATTCAGCAAGATATAATCTCAAGCTTTAAATAAACTAATCTCTAAGGATAGTAAGAATAAGCCTATAAATCTCAACTCAAGGCCTAACCTAGCCTCCTCAAGCCCTTTCAGCATAATAGCGAGAGGTTATACCAACCAGGACTTTACCATCCTAGCGGACATCCTCATAAAGCATCCCACCATTACTATAACAACTCCCTATTCAACTAGAGCGCCCAAGTTTATCAGAACCAACATCTCAGACTTCCTTATAGAGTATAAGAGTATTTTAAAGCTATATAATAAGGTTAATAAGGATATAAAGAACGAAGTCTATATATATAGTGCCACTAACTACAGAGATATAGTGCAATTATACATCAACAAAGCCAAGACCTAAGCTAAAGCTAAGGAGAGACTTATTCACTAATTTGGATTCACAAACCTAAAGACTTAATATAATCCAAATAAGGACCTCAGAAACCTTATTATAGGACCTAATATTAAAGATAATAATCCTCCCGTAGTTATAGCCTTAATTACTACTATTTACTAGCTTCATCAGCATACTATCTAGCGAGGATATCCAAATCTTGCTAATACTAAGCTCATTTAGGTTACCTACTATCACTTTTCTAAGAGAGCTCTAAAAGCTATAGCTAAAGAGTTAGGCTATAAGCTTACTAAAGTTATTT
Organism: Colletotrichum euphorbiae; assembly: GCA_037178605.1. Lineage (NCBI taxonomy): Eukaryota > Fungi > Ascomycota > Sordariomycetes > Glomerellales > Glomerellaceae > Colletotrichum > Colletotrichum euphorbiae. Next base: position 13,487 of record JAXCEF010000441.1, on the reverse strand, counting down.
TAAAGCAGTAGATAGTAGTTAAAAATACCCTCATCAAATAATACACTACTTAATAAGACCTTCAGTAATTATTAGGCCTTATTAAACCTAAGCTTATAATAACCTTACCTATCCCTTTAAAGATAATTTTAACTAAGTTAAAGATAAAGACTAAGGAGCCTTTAGCAGCCTAAATAGCAAGCTCTATTATTAACTCCCTAGTAGAAAACTTTAGAACCCTGAATATTAATAGAGCTAACTATAAAATAGATATTTTAGCTCTCATTAGGAGAGTTACTAGTTAAGAGGATATTACTTTCAACCTAAACGCTACAGAGGCTACTAAATCATATAATTAACAATCTCAAGACAATTCGCAGACCTAATATTAGCAGTAATCCAACTAGTATAGTTAGAATTAATGCTTTTAAAGAGGCTATTAGGGTAGTTATCAATAAGGTTAAGATTTCAGGAAAAGAGGCAGAGGCAGCTACTATAGTAGGTGTTAAGGTAGCTACTAGCAGTTAGATAGTACCCTAAGATATGATTTCTTCTGGGCTACTAGATGCCATTGGTTTTGCAGCGCTATTAATTATATCGTTAGTACCTACGTCAAAGCTCTTATAGCAAGCCAAAACGGGATTTACTATTATATAGCACCTTATTACTATATCAGAACCCTCAACTCCTCAGCTAAAGTCGAGACTAGCATTATTAACAAGGGTTAAAACGCGAAGTTAACTAATAAATAGATAATCTTCAAGTATATCCTAATCAATAAAGAATCTTTCCTAAGTTACACTATAGCGGCAAGCAGACTAGCGTTAAAGTAGTAGCCTTATTTACTAGAAGAAGTTACTTATATTATTAATCACAATAGAGCGCAGTCCAGTTAGCCTATTAGGCCTATAAATCAAGGAAAGACAGCCACATAATCATGCAATTTCATTAACACTACTCCCTTTAACTTTAAGCTAAAGTGCCAGTTTATTAACCTAGTAGAGGATATTATAGTAGCAGAAAAGTTAAGGCCTTTAAGCTATTATAATAAACCCTATAATACTTATACCCAATAAACCTCGTAATTAGTAGACCTACTAATAGTTTGGGACCCCCCTATCTATATTTCCAGCAGAGTTAAAGGGCTATTTAATAATAAAGATAATAATATAGCCCTTCTAGATGCCACTAAAGAGCTAGCTAAAGACTAAGTACCTGCTAAGACTAAGGAAATAGAAGATAAGCCCTTAATTAGAGACACTAATGCTCAAAACAGCCGCGCGCTTGCTATAGAACTATATAGCAAAAGGTTAAATAGGAAGGTTGTAGTTCCTAAAGCCTTCCTGCATAAAAACTAGCCCAATTAGGACAAGACTATCTACAATACTACTAAAGTCACAATTAATAAGTATAAAGATAGATATAATATAAAGGCCTATAAGGTCTTTATTCCAGCAAATATATCACTTATTAACTACTTTAATAAGACTAGATCTAGTATAAAAGAATTATAGGAATAAATAAATCATTAGAATAAGAATAGAGCCTCTATAAAGGAGCTCACCTCATCTATAACTACTATTAAGGCTTTAAGTAAGCATTTATAGACTAAGTATATAGACTTTAATATCTAAACTATTAACCCTATCTTTAAAATAAATACTATTATAAAAGAGTGGGATACTAAACTGCTCCTACTACTAAGACGGATTATAGTTCTTAATTTTATTATAACCTATTAGTAGATTATAATTACCTTACGTAGGTCTAGGAATCTCCTAATTAGAGGTATTATAGATAGTAGCTTAGCTATTAACCTTATTAATAAAAGTTATATTTAATAACTAGGCTTATAAGATAATATAGTTAAGATTAATATAGGCATAAGAGGGATTACTAATAAAGAACGAAGGACTTAATTCGCAGGCGTAATTATAGACGATATCTATATTAGTAATAGCGTAATCTAAGACGTTAGCTTCTTTATTTTCCCTAAGAACTTCTATAATAAGGATCTTATCCTTAGGGCCCTTTTTATCCTAAAGACCAGAATAACTTTGGACTATGCGCAGAACTAGATACTTAGAGTCCTTTAGTCTGGGAATATTAAGATTAATATCCCAGTATCTTTTTATACTAGAGATTTAACTACTTACTTTCTAGAGATGTTTACTAAAATAGATTAATTTATTTTATTCTAGTGCTAACGCGCCCTTATATCCACTTAGTTATTCCTTTATTTATTCCTTTATCTAAAAAAACTAGAAGCTATTACTAAGAGACCTATTATAGTAGCAGGCTTAGAGTTTATAGGGGAATCCAAAGAGGGCAAAGCTAAAGATAAAGAAGAGCTGGATATAATGCTAGATTCTATAAGATCTTGCGAAGATATTAAAGCGATATAATAAATAGTTAACTCTAATAATATACTAGAAGATATATAATAATAACTATTACTAGATGAAGAGGTTATTACGGTTTTCAAAGAGTTTAGCAGTATTTTTAATAAGATTATAGAGATTATAATTTAATAGGAAGTCACCCCTAAACTAGATATTATCTATAATATAATAATAAGTACTAGATATATAAGAGGATATAGGAACTATAGCCCTAATTATAAATACTATATTTGCAGGCCTATGAAGAAGATAGATAAGAGAATGAGGCAGAGGGAAAGGCGCAAAGGACTTTATTAGCACAGACTCAAAACTATTGCCTCAATAGATACTATCCTGCTTAGCAACAACCCTTTTAACTCTTTTAAGGCAGATAAAGCGAAAACTCAACCTATAGAAGATATTAGTACTCTATATAAGATAAAGAATAAGAAGGTTTAACTAGTAGATAATACTATATTAGATAGCTTAATACTAGATGGGGACCTAGAGTAGAAGCTAAAGGTATAGTTAAGAGCTGAAAAGACTATAGTTGTGGACCTAAATGCCCTATTTGCAGGCCTATATACGCCAAAGTTTTTAATAATTAAAGCTAGATCACAACTTATAAAAGCCTAACTAGAAGTAGTACTTAAGACTATTAACTATTTACTACTAAATAAAAAGAAGCTCCTTACTGCGATTCTGGATGCAAGGGAAAAGGCTCTGGCCTGGGAATTTGATTACTATAGCTTTATCTACTCTTCTATTGCCCCTCTATAGATAATTTGAACTATGCCTTATAAGGCCTGGCAAGTGAAGGGAATCCCTATTCTAAAGTGGTTAGAAAGGGATATTATTACTATTCTAAAGAATAGACTTAATAAGGGAATCCTAGAAGGAAGTTATATATCCTAATGCAACGCTTTCTTTCTTATATATAAAAAGGACTTTAATATGAGACTAATTAACTTAATAACTAAGTTAAATAGCGTTATAATTTGAGATATAGCTTTACTACCTTTAGTAGATGAGTTTTCAGAAGACTTTTTAATATGTTAAGTATTATCCCTATTAGACCTTTCCTTAGGTTATAACTAAGTCCCCCTCGATACCAAAAGCAGAAATATAATAATATTTGCGTTATTAATTAGCTTACTGTAGATATATACTCTTCCTTAAGGAGCTATAAATTTAGTTATATAGTTTATAAGAATTATAATTAGGATTCTATATAATCTTATACCCCACTACTATAAAGCGTTCCTGGATAATATTGTAATTAAAGGGCTGACTTCTAGGTATAATAATTAAGAGGTTTAGCTTTATCTAGGTATTTATAGATTTATTTGGGAATATTTGAAGAATGTGGATAACATGCTTATTAATTTGGAGCTAGCAGAGTGTATAGTAGCTATAGTTAAGTTGTAATAAGCCTAGGAAGTAGTGATGATTATTAGCTATATTTGCGGCACTAATAGATATTATCTAGAGGAAGCAAAGATAGTTAAGATCTATAAATAGGTTACTTATACTAACTTAATAGAAGTGAGAGCTTTCTTAGGTATTATGATATTTTATAGATATTAGGTGAGGAATTACTCTATAATTACTAAGCCTCTTATTAATCTTTTGAGAAAAGATATTAGCTTTAACTGGGGCGAAGAGCAAAAGACTACTATAAATACGCTAAAGACTAAGCTTATATTAGCTCTTATTCTAGTCTCTATTAATTATACTAAAGGAAGTAGCAATATCTATCTTACTATTAATACTAGTAATATAGGTTGGGGAGGAGTTCTTAGTTAATTTATTAATTATTAATATATGGTCTCTTATTTTAAGAGTAGCACCTAGTTAGGACCTAAACTAACTTATAATACTAGTAAAAAGGAGCTTTGGGGAGTTTTAAAGGCTTTGAAGAGGGTATGTAACTATCTATATGGGCGATACTTTATTCTAGAAATAGATGCTCAGACGCTAGTAGCATAACTTAATAGGGCTACTACTAATCTTCCTAGAGCCTTAGTGATTTAATAGATTATATAGATTTATATATTTAACTTTGAGGTTTAATATATGTCACGAGCCTGTAGGTAGGGGTAAGGGCGAGTTGTAGAAGGCAACTGTCTTATTTAGAGATAGTTGCGCGCGAGGCGCAGTGAAATAGGCAGTAGAGTGGCTTACGTAAGCGTGTAGCTACACTGCACGCCACCATAGCTACGCAGGGCTGCCAGTGCTGTGGTGCCGCATCGCGACATACCCCCCAGCTGCGCCTGCGGATGCTATCATTTTCTCACGACGCTCCGCGCGCGGCTGCAACTATCTTTAAATATATATAAAACAAAATAACTGTATTTAAAACGGCCCCAAAGGCGCAAAAAAAATAAAAAAAAATAACCCCTCGATATCCCTTAGGACGTTTGCAGCGTTTGCAACTACTGTTATGCGACTTTGCTAACAATAACGTAGGCATAAAAGAGTAGTAGAATAGCGGCTAACTATTATAAACAATAGTTAACTACTGCGGAGGGCAGCTGACCGCCTAAAAAAGGCGGCCTTAGGGCGTAAGTATAAATATCCCTTCGTCGCGCGCAGCCTTTGGACTTTCCCTCTTTTTCTGCTTAGAACACTACAAATAACTATAAGTCGATTTTTTCTGCGCGCTCAAAATCCCTCGCGCGCTTCATTAGTTAGTGCATATACTTATCCTCTTATTATAGTACTAATAATATATTATCACAGTATTATTAATAATAGCTCCTAAGCGTAAGGAGACTAAGGAGGAGCTTTACGCCCGCATCACTAAGGCATAGGCAACTAAAGCTACTAATAAGGCGGAGAAAGAGCGCCTAGCCGCTTTCACTAAGCAGTAAGCCGCGCTTGACGCGCAGCTTGTTGTTAAGGCGGAGCAGCAGGCGGAGGAGGAGGAGGAAGAGGAGGGTAAGTTGCTACTTACCCTACTATCTTAAGCACTACTAATAATATTATTACTAGTTGAGGAGCCTGCTAGCCCCTAGAAGAAGTGGCGGCGCACTAAGACCCCTTAGACGCCTCTGTAGAAGACCCCTGCTAGCGGGGCTGTGAAAATAACTAGGTTAGCTAAAAAGCCCCACGCTATCTCCCCTATTCTAGAGGGAGCTAGGGACCTTATGGACCCTCCCTGCTATAGCTATAGTTACTTGCTGCTTGCGGGTAAGAGCTACGGTCGCTGCTTCTATAGTGCCTATAAGCGCTACTACTGCTGCTTATGCGGCTGAGGCTATAAGCCCCTGCCTACTGCTACTATTAAGCTTTACTAGCTATATTATAAGGCGTATAATAAGAATAACTAAGTTATAAGTATACTAGTAGGAGCGGGAGTATACCTAGGTATTTAGGATAAAGCTAATAATACTAATTAGGGACTTATCTTTTATTACTATACTCTTTATGCTATCTTAGAGAAGGAGAAGGAGCTAGAGGAGCTAGAGAGCAAGCGGGAGGGAGTGGAGGAGGTAGGATAAGAAGAGAAGGGGAAGAATAAGGAGGTTATTATTATACGCCTAGAGGGCGCTATTAGAGGGTTAGCTTTAGCTAGCTCTTTATAGCACTTTGAGGCTCCCATAACGCCTACTAGTAGTATTATATAACCTAAGCCTATTATTAGAGAGTTGCCTTTTAGTAGCTCTTTTTAGTAGGTCTCTGTTATGCTACCTAGCAGTACTATTACTAGCGCGTGTGCTCGTTTAGTAAGCCTTTTAGCTATCTTTAATATACCTGCTAGCGCTATTAAGCCCTTAATTAACTACCTTATTATAGCTATTTATATAGAGGAGAGCTCCTATTATTAAAGATATGCCTATAGGTATTAATACCCTTTGCTTTTAGTATTTAGGAGGTAAGTTAGCGGGCTAGCATGCCTATAAGAATTGCTTTGTGGAGGGGGCTATAGCCCCGCAGATAATATCTACTAGCCTTTAGGCTAAATAGAGCTTATTTCCGCCCTTTAAACCTTCTTTTCTATCTAGGTAATAATATACTAAGCGTCTATAAGGTTTAGTAGCGCTTAGAAGCATTTAAATTTTGCCTAAGAGAGGTTCTTAGTAAGTCTATCTGCTAGTATCTAGTCTATAGGCATATATAGCACCTTAAAGGTGCCCTTTATATATTCCTAGCGAAGCTATATATTTTAGATATTAATATACTATAGATAGGTTAATATTCTCTCTCCCTCTCTAACTTTTAGTTAGATAGTTTGCTAATTATTATAATAAACCTTCTAAATATCTTTAAGTTCTAGAGCGATATTATAGTATAGCCTCTAAAGTGCTATAGTCTCTTTAGCTATGTGTTTAAGACCTAGGAGCTCTGCTTCTATTATAAATGTTATTATAGTTACTTAGCGGGCTGCTTTCTATTAAATTGCGCCTCTAAAGAGCATTATTATAAAGCTCTAGGAGGATCTGCAAGTCTTATTATTATTAGTAAAAGAGGTATTACTAGTAATAAGTAGTAGAGTCTCCTTCCTATTACCCCCAGAGCTACTATAGTAAATTATAAGGTAGCGGGTAGTATAGAGATATTAAATATACTGCCTCACTATAGCGAAGTGCTGCGCGCTTGGATTTGTGAGGAAGTAGGAAAGTTAGGCTATAGTAAAAGCTATATCTAGCTATACTATTATTATAGTATATAGGATACTTCTAATAAGTAACTAGTACTCCTTAACTTATGCGAATATAGCCTCATCTTTATTTTTAGTAAGTTTAGCAAAAGGTAGTAGAGTAGCAAAGTAAATACTACTATAGAGTTTAAAGCGCTTAGTAATAGTATAGATATACTAATTATAGACCAAATAAATCTTTTTAGCTGCTTAGTTATATATAATATATAGCCTGAGATACTATTTAATAGGGCCTAGTTTATAAATTTTATATAACTTCTTAATAGCCTTAATAAGCTCTTAAGCTTATTTCTTATAGTTATAGTAAAAAAGGATAAGGAAGTTATTAATATAGAATAGTATAAGGACTCTATAATATTTATCTTGAAATAAGTAGGGCTTGTTGTTATATAGGGAGAGCCTAAGCTTATATAGGGTTAAAGAAAACTCCTTATACTATAGGAGGAGTGTATCCTTAAGGCTATATAGAGCCTTATTAAGCTTAATAAGCTTCCCTTATTGTTTAAAGCTATCTGGGAGGTAGTAAGTAACTGGCTCTCCCTTTGGGTTAATGTCCGCGTTTAAGAAGGCGTTTATAACGTTATATTGCAGGATTTTATAGTTAAACTAGGCTGTAATTACTATTACTACGCGCAGGCTTTGCGTTGCGAGCGTAGTAGTATAGGTAGAACTAAGAGAGGAGGTATCTTATATATCTCCTCTTACGTAGATTCGCGCTTTATAGGAGTTAAGGTGATTGCTATAGAATTTATAGAAGTATACCTACTTTAATAGTAGAGGGGTTAAATATGCCTCAGCTTAGTTAATAATATGCTAGGTACTTATTATAGTAAGTTTAATAATCTCCTTTTTTATAGTAGCTTGGAATATACCTTGTAGTAGCTCCTTAAGCTTGCTAACCTCGAAGTAGTTGCTTAGGGGCTTTATTAGGTTCTCTATAAAGTATATAGTCTTCTGCTTGGCGCTAGGGCGCGTCTCTGAGTTATTCTAGAGGCGCGCAGAAACTGTGGAGTAGAGAGTCTTATAGCTAAGAGGGCTTTTAGTAATAGCTTCTTATTAATTAGGCAGAAAGGTTGTAAAAAAGGCTTGCTAGTAGTTATTATCTAGTAAGCTTGAGCTATTTTCTGGATATATAGTTATAAGGGCTCTTAGACGTCTCTCTTAAGTGCTCTATTAGGTAGGGGGCTTATAGTCTCGTTATTAGTATAGATAATAAGTAAGTATTATTTCAGCTATTGAGGGGGAAGCTCTTCTAGTATTTATTAAGCTATGCTTACTAGGCGCTTGGGTAGCTAGTTCCTAAGCGTTTGAAATAGGTAGCTAGGCCGCTTTAAGCATACCTGTGGCTACGGGGGGGGGGAGATATAATTATCCTAATACCTAATCCTATTCCTAGTATACTATTAGGTTTAGGAGATTATTTAGGTGTTAGCAACCCTCTCTATATATTAGCTAGTAGGCCTTATGGCTTTATAGCAGCAGTATGAGGCGCTTCTAGAAGGGAAGCAGCTAGCATAGAGGGCCTAAATAGCTCTCTAGGGGTATTATTTATTATAAGGTTACTAGTTGCTTTATTAAGCACCCCTAAGATCTCAAGGACTATATTAGGTGATTTAATAGGTATTTTAACCTTATTAATAATTTCCTAAGTACTCTCGACGTCTAGGGCGTCTGCCTTATTATCTAGGGAGTAGAATTTTATTTTATTAAAGTATATATTGTATATAATAATAACCTAGTTAAGCGCAGGAACCTAGATCCTATAGAGGTTATATGTTTTAGGTATATATCCTATAAGGTATCTAAGATAGGCCCTAGAGTTAACCTTATAATAGCGTCTCCTAACGCCTCTCTCTTTTGCTCCCTCTAGCAGGTAAGCTCTACAGCTATAGGCATAGAGCCCTCTCTAATATAGGCGAAGGTTCTAGTGCGTTAAAAGCGCGAGGTCTAGCTGCTACTATTAGAAGTATTATTAAAACTACTTAAGTTCCTTTTAAATAGGGCTTTGCTAGTTATTTATAGCGCGCAGGCTGATATTATATATAAAAATAGATGCTCCCTAGGCCTCTAATATGAGGTAGATTAGTAAGTAAGCTCCCTTTAGTATAGCTAGAGGTTTTAGAATAACCTCGCCGCCTACGCGCTTGCCTCCTCCTATAGGCTCCTTTATATTTACTAGTAGGAGTTCTATATTAATGCCTTATTCTACTATCTATTGTTTATAGCGCGTGAAGCCCATGATAGCGATTATAGCGCGCTCGATATCATGACGAATTTTATAGATATTCAGGCCTCTTTATCTTCGCACCTAATATTTAAATATAAGGAGTGCTCTAAATACCTCATTATGCTCTTTAGAGACTAAAGGGATCCTAAAGAGCTTTCTGCTATACTTATCCTTAATTAAGAGCATCTAGGCATATAGTCCGCCAAGCTTCTAGTAGTTAAAAAGATCCTATGCTATCCTATAGTAGGGCTAGGGGGCTTTGCCTTCTAATAGACTACATAAGATAACCTAAGTAGCATATACTTAAGCGCAGTATTTATATTAGATATATAAGGGGGCCTTAATTTATTCCCCCCTAATATTATAGACTAGGCGCTTAAGAGCGGCCTAACCTAGGTATCTAGAGCGAAGATACTAAATATAAGCGTCGTTAGTTCTTTTGGCCGCGCAGTTATATAATAGCTACGCAGGCCTCTTATTATTAAATAGGGCTATAATACTAGCAGAGCTTATAGGGATCTTAGGATAAGGCGAGTAAGCAGAAATAGAGTTATATTAGAAGAATACTAAGTTGCTCTTTTAAATAAGCTGCTTAATATAGGTGGATTTACTAGGCTTCTCGTGCTATAAAGTATAGTTATAGCTGCTATACTAAATACTAGCCTTATAGAGGAGCGCCTTAGAGATAATATTAATATATATATTCTTAATAATAGTAATATTATTTAATATTAGGGCGCTCTTCTAGCCTATAATAGTATTCTTAATAGCATCTAGGATATATTAGGTGCCTCTACTGAGGATAGGTATACTTATGCTACTAACCTTAATTACCTTATTATTATAAAAGTAAATAAAGGACTTAGCTACTAGCTTCCTCTTATTATTAATAATATAAAAAGCACTATAGTTATTAAAAATAATGCTCTAAGAGAGGATATAGGGGCTTTTAAAGAAGGTACATATAGCTAAATAGGTTTCTGCTATTTTGCCCTCATCTAGCAACAGGCTGCAATTAATAATATAGTAGGAGATATTGCTGGGTAGCTAGCCTCTGGAGTTAGAGCTGCTATATCCGCCGCGCTTAGCTTAACTACTGCGCCCACCTCAGTTAGAGGGGAGCTATCTAGTCCTTTAAGACTCCTTTATAATCTACCCCACCTTCTAGAGACTAATGTGGAGGTAGGCCTACTAAGGAGATATTACTATCTCCTATATATACTAGGCCTCATCCTTAGCTATCTTATAGTCCTTAGCCTATTCTATTAGAGTATTTATAAAGGCTTACTAGATATATAAGTAATAGTATAGAGACTAGTAGTAGTAGCGCCTATAAGAATAGGCGGGCATCTTGCTTAGTAAGCCTATAAAGAAGGAGGAGTTAGTAATAGGAGCAGACTTAAGTAGGTCCTAATTATTAGAGTAGCCCGCAAGAGTTATATATACGCCTGGAGCCTTGCTATAGCTCCTGCTATAGCTTGGGGTATTAGCTAGTTTGCTATAAATTTTAGTAGAGAGGATAATACTAAGCTACGTAAGCGTGAGACTTAGTATACTAATCTTATCTACTTATATAATAAGGTCTAGCTAATATTAGGCTTAAGTGGGAGTAATATAGTAGTAGATAGCTTTAAGGAATAGGTGCTTGCTATAACTCCCCTGCGCCTTAGGGATTTACTAACTCTTAGTAAGACTATAGAGATAGTGCTACTCCTTAAACTACTTAGATAGCCTTATTATATACTTAGCACGCTTTAGAATCTCTTTATAATTATAGCGTGCCTATTCCTTAATACCCTCATTAGAGCGGCCTAGATACTGCTTGAGATAGTGAATAAGGTTCTAAAGGTTTAGCTGAGACTTATCTGAGGTATTTAGCTTAATCCCCGCACTCTTGAGATAAGTTAAATTAACTATTTAGAAAATAACCCCCTAAAGGGCCCTAAAGGGCTTAGTATAATACAACCTGCGAGGCGAGGATTATACTATTAGTAGAGTAGAATTTAAGAGTATCGCTCTACTCCTCTCAGATATTAGCTTATATCATATAGCCTAGTAGAGTTAGCCTTATAAGCGCTCCACCTCCTAGAGTAGTAGTGAGGGGGGCCTTTTAAGAGCTCTCCTGAAGTTATTAAGAGGGAGAGGGCTTAATATTATTATAGCTCTCTATAGTTAGAATTATCTAAGAGCCTCCTTTAGTAGTAGAGGTAGTAGAAGCCTTACTAGATGCCTTATACTTAGTGAGGTCTACTTAGTACTAAGCTTAAAGGTATACCTCGCGCTTAGTAATAAACTCCTAAATAGTTAGAGTACGCTTAAGAGCGTCCGAGGGCTTGCTGGAGTCTAGTCCATCAGGATTAATAAACTTCCAGATGCCTTCAGACTACGCGGAGGTACGCAAGTTCAGATACTAGTGAGGCCAGTTAGCTGGGCTTTAGAGCTTCGCCTCTATAGAGAAGGTAGATATAGCAAGAGTATCGTGGGGTTTATAAAATAGCGGGAGGTTTAGAAATGTTATTAAATAAAGATATAGAGAATTAGTTAAGAGAGATTAAAAGGTTTTTTAGGAGAAAAGCTGCTTACTCTTCCCTAGGCTTAGAGAGATTAAAAGGGGTATTTATAAGTAGAGGAGCTGGGCTTATAACTGTCATAGGCCTGTAGGTAGGGGTAAGGGCGAGTTATAGAAGGCAACTATCTTATTCAGAGATAGTTGCGCGTGAGGCGCAGTGAAATAGGCAGCAGAGTAGCTTATATAGGCGTGTAGCCACACTGCACGCCACTATAGCCACGCAGGGCTGCCAGTGCTGTGGTGCCGCATCGCGACAATATATTTATAGCAGTTAAAATATAGCTATAGATAGGTTATTTTAAAAGCCTAGAGGACCTTCTAATAATAATAATAAAAAGGCAGAAGGGGAAATTAACTCCTAGATTAATTTATAGATCTTCTTTGCGGATATTAAAGCTATCTCCTTCTTTAAGCAAGCTTAATGCTATAGGGATATAGAACATATAGAAGAGGTTATAGCAGGAGGTATAAAATAGGTTATTAATAATATAATATTAATCCCAGACTCTTTATTAGATAATTTATAGACTCATTCTTTGCGTTCATACTAAATTGCATACTATTTAATAATATAGAGAAGACTACTAGAAGTTTAACCTAACTAATACTACACCTTTAAGTTAAATATATTAGATTATTATATTTAGGACCACTTATTATTTACTAGACCAATAAATTGAAAGCTAATTCCCAGAAGAGTGATTAATAACATAGAGATATATAAGATGCTTATTATAAGAGCCTATAATAAGAGCAGCTATTAAGGAGCACTATCTATATTAAAGAGACTTTTAGATCGCTATATATAGCTTAAGATATATTATGAGGTTACGCAAGCTATCTAAAGCTGCCCAGACTATTAGAAGAGATAAGCATACTAAATAGATAACAAGAGGACCTATATATCACCCAAAGGATTACTATTCACAAGAGTTTCACTTAATATATAGAAAGTAGGTAAATAGAACCTAGTTAAGTCTTAAGACCTTTTAAGTAGATGGCCTGAAGCCTAATGGCTCAGAAGGGCTATATTAGCTACTATTGCAAAGTTCCTTTAGGAAGAAGTCATTTATCGCCACAGCTTATATAGAGAATTAATTCTGGATAGGGGACCTGAAAATAAGGATATCGTTATTAAATTTAATAAGAAGTATGGCATAAGAAGGAGGGTAACTTCAGCCTATAACCCTAGGGCTAATAGAGCAATTAAGTCTAAATATAAGCCTATTGCACACGCTTTATTAATATGGACTAAAAGAAGAGGCGTGTTTACCCTCGCCCGTACTTGCCTGGAGCCCTATTTACAGACTAATTAAGCATTCACACGCTATCTAGCTTTAGCCCTTTCTATCTTTTCTATGGTTTTAATCCTATTACCCCTATTGAGATACTTACTCAAACTTAGTGGGTACTTAATTAGGACTTAGTAATAACTTAATAAGAAGAGGTTTAAATACGTCTATAAGCCTTCTTATAACTTAATAAGAATTAAAAACGGGTGGAGGAGATAATTAAAAGCTAGTATAAAAAGGCTGCTGAATATTATAATAAAAAGTATAAACGAACTATACGGGAAGAGTGTTACGGTCAGCTATCCGACAGTAGGGTTCTGCTAACAGAAGCTGAGGGATGACGCTAGGTTGACAGTGTGGTCTTGCTATGCTGTGT